>JAXIVD010006809.1:0-2500 GCA_036785275.1 Cancer borealis | reverse complement strand
AGAATCTCTCGTAGTTCCAAGAAATTCCTGCAACACATACAGGAATTCCTTTATTAAGTCGAGTTCTCGCACAAGTCGAAAGTTTCCTCGTTGCCAAACTAAATGGCAGTAAATCCTTGCGTGTTAGGAAAGTGGTCAATGAAGAAGGAGGGAGAGGGAGAAGGTGGAAGAGATTGAAGGGGAAGGTGGGGATGGATAAAAGGGAAAAATAGAGAGTAGACGACAAAAAAAAGTGGCGGATGGAGAAAGAAAAAAAAAGTGAGAATAGGGGATAGAGAAGGCGAAACAGGATGGGAAAAAGAGAGAAGAGTGAGGAAACACAAAGGAAAGAGTGGAAAAGGGAGAAAGAGAGAATGAAAAACGACTTAGAGAGTGAGAGGGCAAGTGGAATAACGAGGGAGAAGATGGAAGAGGGAGAGGGAGAGAGTTAAACGGAGAAGGAGAGGATACATCTTCAACCTCACGTCCGGGGCGAGGAGGGCACGCGGCAGACTGGTGGGGCGGCGGGGCGACAGGCGTGGGCGTGGGCGGCGGCAGGAAGTGTGGGATGAGGCAAGGGTCGCCACCTGCCAGGAAGCAACACATGAGGATGCTCTGAGCCACTGGGACGGGAAGAGCCGCATCAGCCGCCACCTGACACACACACACACACACACACACACACACACACACACACACACACACACACACACACACACACACACACACACACACACATACACTCGTCTCATATTTCGCACCTGTATAAACAAAGACACGCTCCTTGTATTTTTTTCTTGATTTCCTTTTCCTTCCTTGCTTCATCAAATCGTCTTACCGGCAGCATCTCCTTCAACACGAAACGCTGCAGTAAGGTCACCTCTCTCTCTCTCACACACACACACACACACACACACACACACACACACACACACACACACACACACACACACACACACACACACACACACACACACACACACACACACACACACACACACATACTGCCGTCGGTGTTGTAGTGCAGGAAATACTAATCATATATCTTCCCCCTAAATTGATTGATTGATTGACTGATTAACTGGAAGTGAAATACGTACACATATTTTTCATAGTATAACACAATAACACAATCAATGATATATATGTAAATGTCTGTAATCTAGTCTAATAGTTAGTGATATATGTTGCTTATATTCTTTAAAAAAAAAAAAAGACCAATGTTCTCTTGACACCACCCTCAGAAAAAAAAAATTGTCAGACACTTAAAAAAAAATGGCATGAAAATATCATTACTAATTGTTAATCATATCTAAATCAAGCTTTCCTTATTTTTATTAATCTCTACTAATAACAGATGAGGGAATTGCTAACACCATGACAATCTTTAAAACCGCTATCATCGATATCGACCCTCACGGCTCACCAACACGAACTTTCACCACCCCAGCCATCACCACCACCATTATCACTTATCTTACTCCCCCTTACCACCAGCAGCACCGTCACCGTCACCTTAAGTGTGTGTGCGTGTGTGTGCTACTCCCTCAACGCCTCCCCCGCACCGCTCCAAGGCTTGTGTTGTGGCGAGCTGGCGGGCTGGCGGGCGGGTGAGCCAGTGGGTGAGTGAGTGTGATCGTGAAGGCAAAGTCAGCGGTAGAAAGCGTGACATGGGGGGAGCGACCAGCGAGGCATGGCGAGTGAGTGACCTTGTCCTCGAGGGGTTTGTGACTTGACAGGATGATACAGTGACGTTAGACCTTTATAGTAGCGGCACCAGCGATGATTAGTTATGTATTGTGATTGTGACGGGATTATTAGGCTGTTGTTAAGGGAAGGGTGTTTGTTGTTGGTGGTGGTGGTGTTCGTGTCTCTCGCCCTAACTTCTGCTTTCCTCCTCCTCCTATTCCTTCTCCTCCTATTCCTTCTCTTCCTCATCCTCCTCTTCTGGTAATTGTCGTTCCCATGTAATATTATGTAATTCTCCTCCTCCTCCTCCTCCTCCTCCTCCTCCTCCTCCTCCTCCTCCTCCTCCTCCTCCTCCTCCTCCTCCTCCTCCTCCTCCTCCTGTCCCAGTAAGTCGATAGTGTCTCATATCCAAATAAAAGGAAAGGATAAATGTTGCATGTGTGTGTGTGTGTGTGTGTGTGTGTGTGTGTGTGTGTGTGTGTGTGTGTGTGTGTGTGTGTGTGTGTGTGTGTGTGTGTGTGTTGATAATGGTCTTGCATGTGGTTAGGTGATAAAGTATCTTATAATGGTTGTAATAATGCGTATTTTTTGTGCTACCATAAAGGATGTATATAATGTTGGACCCAGACTTACATACATATATTCTCTTTTTTATGAAGTACACAGCTTGGTCACCTTGACACACACACACACACACACACACACACACACACACACACACACACACACACACACACACACACACACACACACACACACACACACACACACACACACAAACACGAAGGTTGATACTGTAATTACAAGGTCTGATTTCTTCCATGGATCCCCT
>JAXIVD010006808.1:10000-22495 GCA_036785275.1 Cancer borealis | reverse complement strand
ATATATATATATATTAATATATATATTATATATATATATATAATTATTATATATATATTTATATATATATATATATATATATATATATATATATATATATATGTATATATGATATATTATATATATAATATATATATATATATATTATTATATATTATATATATATAGTATATGTATATATATATATTATATTATATATTATATATATAAATATATATATATGTATATATATATATATATATATATATATATATATATATATATTTATATATTATATATTATTATATTATATATATATTATATATATATTATATATTATATATTATATATTATATATATATATATATATTATTATATACTTAATATTATATATTAAATATTAATTATATATATTATATATATATTATTATATCTATATATTTTTATATTATATATATATATTATAATATATATATATATATAATATATATTATATATTATATTATTATATTATATATATATTATATATATATTATGTATTATATATTATATATTATATATTATAATATATAATATATATTATATATTATATATCAATTATTATAATATATATATATATATATATATATATATATATATATATATATTATATATATATATATATATATATGTGTTATAAATATGATTTGATATTTTTCTGCCGTAAGTTGTGATATGAACCCATGTACTAGTTTTTTTTCCCCACCAGATGTACGGAATTCGGGACCAGTGTTACAGAGCGACCAGGTGAGTGTACAACCATGAGTGTTGGGTGCTCAGCTATTGGAGGATTTATTCAGACACGTTGCTGCCACCATTACATCCTCCCTGTCCCTGCAGGTGAGCACACAGGTGTGAGGCGACACAAAATAACACCACGATGTACTGTATAATGATTGTGTTATATAGTAATACCATATATTCATAAATATTGTGGAACTTAATCACAACTGTGTTATGCCAGACATGATAATACGTCACAGTGTATTATTGGCACTTAAACAATGCATTTTGGGGTTGTCTGCTAGATAGTCATAAGGATAGTCACAGGCTGACCATCATTAATAATAGTTACATACTGAGAAGTCAGGTGGAAGGAGGCAACCCTCCCTACTCACCACAGCTTGAAAAAATAAGTACATTCTATTACCAACGTTAATCTGTGACAATCATGTGGACCACCACATGATTATGTATATAACACAAGCATTAGTATTTTCGTGGCCACGTGTATGATGAGAGGTCTGGGAGGATGTAGTGGTGGTAGCTAAGCATTAGTATTTTCGTGGCCACGTGTATGATGAGAGGTCTGGGAGGATGTAGTGGTGGTAGCTACGTCTGTTTGCACCTGCCAATCACCAACACCTATTCACTGTCACCCTGGAGAAATTGAAGATCCAGCGCAGCAAACTTAGGGGGTGTGCAACACAAACGGGTAAAATGAGGTAATTTATTTATTTGTTTGCGGTTACATAGAAGTCTGAAATAAAGGAGTCTTGCTTATATGTATTCACTACACACAGCTTGGAAGCGACGACTAGTCTTTCTTGTCCTGCATTCTCACCACCAGCAACACAACGTCATGGAGGATGCTGGCTATCCACAGTGAGGGTAATCATGGCTACAGCTACTTAAGCTCCAGCAGACAATTTACGGAGAAAAACTGGCACAGAAGAGGCTCGGGCAGTGGTTATGGTACAGTCGTGGCCCAAAGTAATCACCTATCCCGATCCCGCTTACCTCAGGCCGGCTCCCTTTCTGCACGGCAAGTCACAGTGTGGTGATAGTAGTGTTTGGGGATGAAGGAGAAAATATTGAGAAAAGATAATTAAATGCGAAGTGATGGTTACATAAATATTAATGTTGCATTACACCTTGTATAGTGGTGAAAAATATCAAGCCTTAGATAGTTTGTTATATACAGGCTTGGTCCGCGAGACCTATTTACTGACGGGTCTCATAGCTCAAGACTTGGCGAGACGGATTCAACATTCGTGTGGAGCCAGATGTGTGTGTGTGTGCGCGTGCGTGCGTGCGTGCGTGTGTGCATGTGTCACAAAAGATATTTATATGTAAAATCATGGAGCGTTTGTTACACCAATATGTTGAAGGAAACCAGTGCCATTCTGATTTAATTATGAGTCAGATAACAAAACACGGATAACCACACACATCTGGCTCCACACGAATGTTGAATCCGTCTCACCAGGTCTTGAGCTATGAGACACGTCAGTAAATATGTCTCGCAAACCAAGCCTGGATATATAACATCCTATCTAAGGCTTGATATCTTTCACCACTATACAGGTGTAATGCAACATTAATATTATCTTACTTCTTTATATCATCCCCTGAATGATTGAGAAAAGAGAATTAAATGCGAACTGGTGGTTACATAATTTGGCCTATTTTCAATCTTTCCTCCTTCACCCTCCACTTCCACCCCAGCACCACCACACTGTGACTTACCGTGCAGAGAGGGAGCCAGCCTGAGGTAGACGGGATAGGTGATTACTTTGGGCCACGACTGTACAGTGAGAGTTGGTCATCATCTGGTCCGAGAGTGAAGACGGAGTCTCGTCACCCAACGACACTGTAGGAAAAGACACAAATTAATTAGCTTTCTTGGTGATCACCGACTGTTGCTGCGATATACACACTCTAAGTACAGTACATCTACGTGTTTACTATTAAGGGAAGCACCACACTCACCTCAGCCTTCATTCAATCGTGTTCTGCTGACAAAGCCTATTTTCATCCATCTTCTTTTCCTTCTTCCACTGGGGTCTTCATTTCCGATGTTGGTTTGTCCTCGGTAACAGTCGACGTCCCTTGCGGGTTTTCTACCCTCTTCATTTCCGTACAGCTTCCTCTTCAGGCCACACGTCTCGCCATCAGTCTCCCTCCTGGAAAGGCAAGATATATTGTACCATGGCCAGAAAAAGACAGTCTATATATCCTAGTGTTAAAAAAAACTAGACGAGGAGAATAAATTAGTAGTTCTTTTTTTATACTATCATACTTGAGGTTGCATTCAAATGACTATTCAACCCACAATCTCGATGCTTTATGGAAAAAAATGCAGTCCAAATGATCTATTCATTGTTCCTCTGAAGCAGGTGCATATTTTTGTATCGAGTGTAAGGAACCACAAGATGACTGGTAATTAATGATAACCAATGGTACTATAAAAAAAAATATGTGGGCTCTAGTATTCTTGTAGTGATTGCAAAAATATTATCACCCAAAAAGTACAACCGTCAAACCTTGGCATAGATAACGAAAGTGTTCTGAAGACTCATTGCAAGCATGCGAAGTTCAACGGGAAGAAAATCACGTAAGAAGTATGGTACTAATGTTTAAAATAACCTTCAAGGAAATAAAAAAAATTACATTACCTTTCTATTCACATCCACATCAATCACATCCACGATTAATGAAGCTTCCCACAGGTTGACGCAAATCTGAAAAAAAACAAACATTAATGACAAGTAACACGAACAAGAAAGAAGAGAGGAAGGAAACAGAGCAGACATGGGTGAGAGGGAAGAATCAGGGAACATAGGAGACCAGGGTCACGAGGAGAGGAAACACAGCGAGGATAGTGACGGCAGAGAGACCGGAGGGCGAGCGAGGGTGACTCAACACAACAGAACACAAAGCAAATCACTGCAAACTAAAGCACAGCGCCACAGAGAATGACAGACAGAAAAAAGACAGAAAAGGAGTAGGACAGGGAGGGAATACGGGAATTTGGATAGAGAGAGAAAGGGAGAGAGAGGTAGGAAGAACAGATGGTGAAAAGAAGAGGGAATAGGGAAAAGAGAGGCGAGTAGAGCCACAGAACACTACGAGAGAACAGAGCAATGTGATAAAAGAGGGAGCATAGGAAAAAAATGGGAGCGTAAAGAGAGGAGGTAGTATAGGAAAAACAAGAGTAAGGGAGGGAGGGAGAGAGAGAGAGAGAGAGAGAGAGAGAGAGAGAGAGAGAGAGAGAGAGAGAGAGAGAGAGGGGGGGGGGGAAGGATTGGTGAAGGACGAGGACAGGATGGAGGGTTGGAGTGCATACCAATGAGAGGAAAGGAGAGAAGAGTGAGAGAAAGAAGAGAGAGAGAGAAGAGGGAGGGAGAGAGGATTGAAAGGGATAGGAAAGTGATGCAAGGTCAGAGCGAGAACTGAAAAGTAGAATATAGAAGCAAATAAACGTAGAATAGGGAGAGGTATTACATAGAAGAGAGAAGAAAATGGAGAAAAAAAAGAATGAAAACCATGTTATCAATTCAAACGAAAAATTAATTAAACAAAAAAATTGCGCCGAAAAAATTTGTTTTGAACTCAAAATGCAAAAGAAAAAAAAATCTATAAAAATGAACACGTACACGCACATCTTTCTCACCCAGTAAAAAAAAAAAAAAAAGAAAGATAAAGAAAAAAACACATACATCCAATACTATATATATAAAAAAAAAAGTAAAGAAAATAGTCATAGCAATATCCCATCCACGCCGCCAAACAAATAACAACAATAACAACAACAATAACAAGGCAATGATACAACATGCAGTTTTGAGGGAGAAAACTGGCGTAGAAATTCATTTGACAGCTTGCATGTGGGAAGTTAATAAATACTTGTCAAAAAATGGCGCTTCACGTTCTGGTTTTGTTAGTGTCCAAAAGGGAATTCGATAAAGGCGGCTTCCAGTTATCAGCAGTAATACCAGTTTTTATGGCCATTCCAGAGTTCCAGGCGGGGCGGGGGGGCAAAAGAGAGAGAGAGAGAGAGAGAGAGAGAGAGAGAGAGAGAGAGAGAGAGAGAGAGAGAGAGAGAGAGAGAGAGAGAGAGAGAGAGAGAGAGAAAAAAAACAAACAAAAAAAACAACATACACAGATAAACGATAACCAGAAAGAGAAAAAGATAATGAGGAACAAGAAAACAGTAAACATATTAACACACAAAATGTATAGACATGTAGTATTCAAGATATTAGAAGAGAAAACATACATATTATATACAAGATTTCTAAACGTAACAGTGAAAATAGGAATTAACAAAAATGAAAAAGAAACTAAAGATGAAAGGAGAAAATTAGGTCAAGGATATAGGGAGGGGGGGAGGGAAGGAGAGGGGGAAGGAAGAAATGTAGGAGGGGAATGAGGGAAAGAGGGGAGGTAGGAAGGAGAGGGAAGGAGGGAAGGGTAGGTGAGAGGGTAGGAGGGAGGATAGGAAGGGAGGGAGGGAGAGTAGAAGGGGAGGGTGGGAGGTGGGTAGGACTACTTAGGCTATATAGTTGAAGGGCTAGAAGAGAGGATAGGACAGGGAGAATGAGGCACCGAAACAATGTGCGTTATTTATTATTATGAGGAAGGGAAAGTAGGAATGAGGGTGTACGGTTTCTGGGATCGTGCAGCATGAAGGGGGCGAGGAAAAGAAAGAAAGGGGAAACCATTAAAACTAAGGGGAGGAAAGGATGGTGAATGGCAGGGTAGGGGGGAGGGAGAGGGGGAGAGAGATGGGGAAGGAGGGAGGGAGGGAGAGAGAGGGGGAAGGAGGGAGGGAGGGAGAGAGAGGGGGAAGGAAGGAGGGAGAGAGAGGGAGGGAGGGAGGGAGGTTGGGGTAGTGTAAAGTAGGATAGGTAGAGAAGCAGTGATTAGCAGGGTAGGTAGAGTAACAGTGATTAGCAGGGTCTGTAGAGTAACAGTGATTAGCAGGGTAGGTAGAGTAACAGTGATTAGCAGGGTAGGTAGAGTAACACTGATTAGCAGGGTAGGTAGAGTAACAGTGATTAGCAGGGTAGGTAGAGTAACACTGATTAGCAGGGTAGGTAGAGTAACACTGATTAGCAGGGTAGGTGGAGTAACAGTGATTAGCAGGGTAGGTAGAGTAACACTGATTAGCAGGGTAGGTAGAGTAACACTGATTAGCAGGGTAGGTAGAGTAACACTGATTAGCAGGGTAGGTAGAGTAACACTGATTAGCAGGGTAGGTAGAGTAACACTGATTAGCAGGGTAGGTAGAGTAACACTGATTAGCAGGGTAGGTAGAGTAACACTGATTAGCAGGGTAGGTAGAGTAACAGTGATTAGCAGGGTAGGTAGAGTAACACTGATTAGCAGGGTAGGTAGAGTAACACTGATTAGCAGGGTAGGTGGAGTAACAGTGATTAGCAGGGTAGGTAGAGTAACACTGATTAGCAGGGTAGGTAGAGTAACACTGATTAGCAGGGTAGGTAGAGTAACACTGATTAGCAGGGTAGGTAGAGTAACACTGATTAGCAGGGTAGGTAGAGTAACACTGATTAGCAGGGTAGGTAGAGTAACACTGATTAACGGGGTAGGTAGAGGAACGGTAATTAGCAGGGGAGTGGAGGAGGGTGAAAAGTAGATAAGGAATGGGGGAAGGGGCGAAGGGGGAGAGGAACAGTGCAAACCAAAACTTTTGAAAGAAGACAATTAGAATTAAAAAAAAAATTGGACTTAAAAATATTACAAAAAACATTCATACAAGTCAATGAGCAGTAGTAGGCGAGGGTGTAAGGGGTAGAGGAAGAGGGGGAGGAACCGCTGGGTGGGGGTTTTGTGGATAGCGGTGCCGGAGGGGAAAGACAAGCAGGTTAATTGTAATAAGTAGACTTTCCTTTTGGGTGGGCGGGGAAGCAGGGGGAAGCAGGAGAGAAGAGGGGGGGGGATGGGAAGGAAGGAAACAAGGGCGGGGGCAGGACGACTGTTTGGGAGGGAGGGAGGGAGGGAGGTGGAGGTAGTGAGGGAGACTGGAGCAACTGTTCTCTAAGGTAAGAGGAAATCTATGTGAAACGGATAGAAAGAGGAAACAAGGAGATGGAATTGTCAGAGGGAGGGTGAAACGTAAGGAAAGACTGAAGAGCCTGAGGCCAAACTTGGTGTACCTTTATATAATTACCGGTAGGAGCTGCGTTAGGCCCCACTGCCCTCAAGGGTGTACGCGCTATTATCTTCCTCCCTCTTACGGTTCTATTTATATAAAAAAAAAAGTATCCCCTCGTAACCCTGGTGGACGCTAAGTGAAGCTGTCATCAACAAAACAGGAAACATAGGCAGAAAACAAAACCACTTGAAATTGTCCTCTCATTCTTTCAAACCTAATTAACTCCTCTTCCCTCTCTCTTCCCTCCTACCTCTTCCCTCTCTCTTCCCTCCTACCCCCCCCCTCTCTCTCTCTCGCATCCATTACACAGCACTCCTCCAATACATTCTTGAACAATAAAATCTATACGAACCGTAACACCAATCTTGGAGACTTGGAATCGTAATACTGATATTGCTGCGGCCTCCCTGTGTCAGTGTCCGTGTCCGTGGTGGTAGTGCCTTCGCTGCCTCGCCGATCCGGTCCGCCTTACCTCCTCGCCAGCCAGCTCGCTACTGACGCTCGCTACGAAGAAAGTGGCGAGCTCGACTTTGTCCAAGAGGTTCAAATCTGTTTCGAACCCATTGCTTTAATGTATTCATATTCTTTGATGGGTGTTAGGTAAGTGTCTCATATCTCAGCACTCACCATGAAGGGATTGAGTGAAGGTATATTTTTTCTGTTTAGTGGGAAAGACAAGACATGGAAATCTTTGAAGATCACTGAGGCAGAATTACTTTGAAGCTCCGAGTCTTCCCGAAGGAGTGTAAGCCATCGATACTTGCCTGTGTTTCGTCAGTCTACAGTTTATGCATTACCCAGACGAACATTAATGGAACTAGTGTAATGATACTGTAAATGTTGTTATTATTCTGGTGACGAATATCATAAATTCACTGTCATTATCACCATATTAGTTGATCATACAAAGAAACAACAACCGTGATTATACAATACGATCATCTTGGTTAACTACCATCAACTAAACAACCAATTATAAGTACACGTGTTACTGCTGTCCACCTGTTCACTTCTGTACTAACACAACATCATTACATCACAACCAACACCACCATAGACACTCCACAGTCATTGTATTTTAATCATCACTAACCCTTCTCTCTCCCATCTCTCTCTCTCTCTCTCTCTCTCTCTCTCTCTCTCTCTCTCTCTCTCTCTCTCTCTCTCTCTCTCTCTCTCTCTCTCTCTCTCTCTCTCTCTCTCTCTCTCTCTCTCTCTCTCTCTCTCTCTCTCTCTCTCTCTCTCTCTCTCTCTCTCTTACACACACTATCAATAAAGCATTCAGGTTCTCTGTCTTTACATCCCGATTAACTTAGTTCTAACGAGATGATCTAATCTTCTCTTTCTTTACCTTTTTTTCTTCCTTACGACAATTACGTTTCATTGGCCTTATGTCCTAATATTTCATCCTCACCACTAGTCCTTTCCCTCCTACTTTTCTACGACGCCATAAATACCACTTTATCTCCGCTCATCTTCCTCTCGCTAAGTGGAGGTGGTGATGGAGGTGGCGGTGATGACGGGGCTGAATACTTACTGGTCCTGGTAGCTGCAGAAAAGCGAGTGGGTGGGTTAGAGAGTGACTGGGTGGGTGGGTCAGGGAGGTGGGTGGGTGAACGGGTGCGTGGATTTGGTGCAAAGAACGTGATTACAACCTTCAAAGTTTCCTGTTATGATTCACCTTTAATCCGTCCTAAGCTCTGCGTCATTCTCTTCTTTCTGAGGAGCGAGCGACGCGTAACATTGGTCTCGTAAAGTAAAAGTAGACGAAAAAAAACACACAGTCGGGTACACAGTCTCGTCCGAGTTATGGCACAAGAGTAGCACTGCGGGGAAAAATTAGGTGAGGAACACACGCTTGGGTTGTGAGGTCACGCACTCGGAAGTATATAATGGTGACTGTTCAATTTCACGCTGGAATGAATACTCTGAGAGACAGGAAAGCATCAACTAACTATTCATCAACAAGCTACATCATTACCACAATAGATTCTTACTTAATCGTGGATTTATATTATACTTTTCATGAACGCATTCAGGCAACGTTGGTGTGAAACCCTAACAGCGTCCTGGAACCCTAGTGTGCCGCTGCAACGTACACCACCGCCGATAACAGGCCTTCAAACTTACGGCAGGCACGAGGCTCACATTAATAATAAAAGCCAGATCGTAACATGACCAACCAACCCTTCACACGCTGAATTACTCCTTTCAAGCTGACTACCTGCTGCTGCCTCCCCTAACCTGACCTGTGCCCACGCAGCCATCGACCACACCAAACAATACAGACATTACACCCGAGATATGGAACGTCACACACACAATGACGGACGTGGATGGCGTGCGGCTCTTCCTTGCACCTCGACGCCCTAAGCAAACCACCACCACGAACACAAGTCGTAACTCTGATGCTTCTGTGTGCTCGCCAAAAATTACGTATCTATAAAACGAAACTTTCGATTTTATCTGAAATGTCCCATTAGCATTTTTTCAAAATTCTTAATGTTTGCTTGATTTCTGGATGTTTCGTAATGCTTCGCGTAAACATCATATGCACGATCTGACATCCTTGTGCATTACAAACATAGTAGATGACATAATGCAATCGAAATATACAACTATAGTAGTACAATGAATATGCGACGAATTTTGAGTATGTTAAGAAAACATTGTGAAGAAAATACTAGATCCAATCGTGTATAGACAAGTCTTGGCTGACGTCATCTATTTTAAGCAATCAGTGTGGCTGCTTTGATGTCATGACGTCACGGACAGGATCAATCAGTGTGAGAGCCGGAAAAAAAGTCAAAACCTAGAGTTGTACGCGACCATTAGGGATTAAATAAGTTGTGTCCAAATATTGAATTCTGCTTCAACATAAAGTCCGTGTTTTCCTCATCATGTGAGTCATAACGGAGAACCTTTAGAGTGGAAGACCCTCAATATCGTGCAGGCAATACGTAAGAGTGTCCGCCCTCCCCTTGGCGCGGCCCCGGCATTGCTTCAGTGGTACAGGGAGCGCAGAACCTTGTGCAGCTGATGTCCGGCGGTCACCGGGACGGGTCAAAGCCTGCAGCGGAATTTTATTTCTCGAACTTGTTTGTAACTTGAGTCACAGCGAGGGAGTCAACTCACGGGTTCTCCCGAACCACCACAGCCCTTACGTCGTCCACTTTCTTGTTAAAACTTTAAAACTTCCTTTCGTGTTCTCCTATTTTTTTTGCCACTTCACTCACCTATTTCAAGAGTTCCGAGTATAAATAAGCAAACAATATATATATATATATATATATATATATATATATATATATATATATATATATATATATATATATGTATATATATAATTTTTATATCATTTGGTATTTCAGTTTCTTAAACAATTACAAGGAAACTTAACCAAATATAAGTCTATAAAAAAATCATTTTTGATGTAGATAAATCTTAAAAGACTTGCGTTCACACACACATTGTTAAAAGTAACGTTGGTGTTGAACTCAGGCTGGGCAGCAACACAAGTGTTCAGTGTCAACACTCGCATGGGACCTACTTTGCTCCTGTGTGTTGCCGCGCCACCTGGTGGTGTCTGCTGCATCATGGTTGTCGTTACATTGAAGAAGCAACACAGCGCTAATCATTTACTATAGTGGCGTAATAAATTTGCTTTTATTATATAAAATATACATATAGCTGCTATTTCGGCCATAATCACATAAGAATTTACAAAAATTACATATAAACATCCAGACCTACACGTGCCGGCGGCGGGTGACGGGTGACAGCCTCGGCAGGCAGGAAGTGGCTGCGACACTAGTTTGACCTTGATAAATACGAAGAATGTAAAACAGAAATAAGGGAAAACAAGTCCACAAATAGGGGGACGGTTGAGAAAACATACATCACACAAATATTATGGTGGAGATTATTGTTGCTGAGTATATTACAAATAAACATTAATGTAAAAAAATACACCACATTAACTTTTCGGGGGAAGTTCATACCTCTCCTATTCGTACTGGAAAAAGGACAACGCAATGAGATAATAATTGATGTCACGTCGTTTCCCTCGGCCCTGGAGGCTCTCGAGGGAAGTGTACACGTGCAGGCCTTCTGAGGGTTGGTGAGACCCCGCGTGTATGGTGACCATCCTATACTTTGGACACAGACCCACGTGCTTCTCAAGAAAATATACGAGAAAAGACCCACGTGCTTCTCAAGAAAATATACGAGAAAAAAAGAAGTCTGAGCGCATCACCACCAAACTATAACAGCACTGGAGTATACATTAACTTTGCGGAAGATACACAGTACATCCGTCTTAGGAGTCGCTCAGGTTATGTGGAAGTTTCCTGTTATTCCGAAGTGTGTGGCTCAGGTAGGAACCGAAGAGCGAGTGCATCGCCCTCACTCTCCTAGTCGTGTTTCCCGTTCATGTGGTTTCCCTGACACAGACTTGGCTTGACATGTAGTAATAAAAAAGTGACGTGAATCATACCGACTAACAACAGTAACACAGATACCTATACCCTGGCAAGTGGTTGGTGGGGCCCTTCACTCACGCCTCGCGCACCCACACCACCACCACGCACGCACATCTGTCCCGCACTCAGGGCCAAGCAGGGACTTCAAACCCTCAATCCTAAAATACATAGGTAAGATTAACCAATATGAATACAATCGATAGCTTTGCTTATATCCATCAAAGCTCTTATAAATGTTCTTTTTCCAGATGTAGGTGGAAGGGCAGTGGTGGCGGTGGCAGGAATGGGGTGTCCTGGACTCCTCTGTAGCCTTCTCTTCACTTCCTGCAAGGTATGTGTCGGGCCTGAGACGAGGACACGGCAGGAGAACGCTGCGTTACTCCAGGACACTCATAGGAGTAGATCAGCTTCGTGTTTTTTGAAGGTCCTTGAACGAGCAAGAAAGGAAGGGTCCGCCAACTTGGTTCTGTTGCAATTCTCTCCTTTCTATATTGCACTTAGAGACTGCGCGTGTCACCCTTCTTCCTCCAGGCGTGACACCGATGGTCGGGGAGACTCTAGACGAAGCTCTCATGGTGGGGCAGCAGTATCGGGCTGGGTGACCGTCCCGCTGTGGTCGTTGCTGGAGACTCCCGCACCACCGCCGCCTGTGGGAACCAACAGTCAAGGAACTTTCCATTCACACAAGTCCAAGATGTTTATTTAACTTTAAATATACTCCGTAAGGCTCACCTGTTCCTGTACTTGTTTGGTTTTCGAAGCTAAGTTACGAACACACAAAAGAAATATAATGCAAAGCTCAATAAACACACACACACACACACACACACACACACACACACACACACACACACACACACACACACAAACACACACACACACACACACACACACAGACACACACACACACACACACACACACACACACACACACACACACACACACACACACACACACACACACACACACACACACACCAGTGCTAAGCTGGTCCAATCCTTTGCTATCAGAGTCTATCTCAGAGACTCTATAAAGTTGTGGGCACAAAAAACAGTATTGGGTCTGGGTGAAACACGCTTCCTTTGAATGCTGGG
>JAXIVD010006808.1:0-2500 GCA_036785275.1 Cancer borealis | reverse complement strand
GCGTGAGACCGCTCACATGGAACCTAGGTGCAGGCTCCTCCAGTGTGGCCAGCAGTGCCTGCGTCGGGGCGGCGTATACCCGCGCCACGAAGTGCTGCGGCAGACCCCCGTCGCTGCCAGGCGTACAGCCCACCTCTAGGGTGCCCACTGTCAGGTTCACTAGTACGCAGTTAGCCACACGCTCCGGAGGGCCTGAGAGATTAAAGAGAGCAAAACCATTGTGACTGAACAAAGTTAAGGATCCCTGAAGGTGGCGTGTGACAGTCTTTTAACAGACCTGATGGTCGCCTTGCTCAAAGGGTCAATAGTGTATTTTCATCAGAAAAAATTTCTTACACTCCAAGCCTCACCTGCCTCGACGACGGTGAACCTGCAGGGGTCTACCTGCATGCCCACGGTGTTGGTGGCCCAGCAGGAGAGTGTCCCGTAGTCCCGCGCAGACCTGGGGACAGGAAATAGGCTTAGGTGGCTGTGGTGAAGCTCGTCTCCACTTACTAAGGATTACTTTATCAACAGGGAACTAAGGTGGTAATGGAGGGCGTGCATGCGGTCCTACGTCAATCCCAGAAATAAAAGTGATGTACATTTTTCTTCACTAACAATTAACTAACATTCTCAGTAGCATATAATGCCACAAACTTGTTGCATCATCTCATTACAACTTAAACACAACGTCTGCTTCGCGGTCGCCGGTGTTATACGTGACGGATGTGTTGGTCCCGGCGGGTTAATTGCTTCTTCATGAACAAACGATGCATGAGAAGGCTCTCGTGGAGGATGATCCCAGTGATGTGTCAAAAGTCTAACTTTAAATTGGCGTAATAATCAAGTTCACTATTGCTGCATGAAAGCCGTGTGTTAATTAGCCGAGCGTCCGACGAGCCGTGACACACCTGCGTCGCCAGTCAGTCGAAGGTGAGGTTGCATAAAGGTCATGCCGCCCGACCTGCAGGCGAGGCCGCCGAGCAGGCTAGGTAAATATACCTTGAACATGGAAATAAGGGGAGTCGGCACCAGCTGGATTGTCAATGGCTTTGGATTATCTAGATGTGAAGAGAATTACGAGCAATTACGAGGCACCAGACCAGCTATTGGTTACGAGTTCCTGCACGCCTCAGCGCCGCCATCAACCACTGCTTCTGTCTCACGCTGGCCTCCTTTACACCTGAGGCACTATGATCTTGCGTGACACATTCTACCTCACTTTACACGATAAATCTTTCCCTCCCTAAGGACGCTCTCGCTACACCTACTCCCTCCCTAAACACCTGCACACGCCCCGCCTCGTCCCAGACCCTCACCTTGGCGTGTAATCAAGGACGCTGCGGCCGGGGCGAACCGAGAAGCGGTGATGATCGACCTCAACGGTGTCGAGGGTGTTGTTGAAGAACCACGTGAAGGAGAGATCATCGTTGGGCCGCGCATCCACCCTGCAGGAAAGCCTGGTGTTCTCCCCTTCTGCCACCGCCACCGTCTGCTGCCCGTCTTTGCACACCGGCAAGTCTGTAACGAACATGGAATGATTCAAACTCCTTCATGCGGCGATGATGCACAACAACAACAACAGTAACAACAACAACAACAATAACTACAACACAACGCTTCCCCTCCCGGCAGGATCAGTAATGAGGGGAAGTTGACAAGAAATACATGGACATTGTGGTGGTGTTGCGTGAGTGGTGGTGGTACTGGTGGTGTGTGGTGTGTGGTGTGTGGTTATGATTGCAGGTGTGGTGTGGTGAGTGGTCGTGGTAAAAGGCGTGAGTGTAATGGTGTTTGGGGATGGTGAGGGAAAAGGTAGTTGTGGTGTGATGTGTTGTTAGTTATAGTTGTTGATGATGGTGTTGTTGTTGTTGTTGTTGTTGGTAGTGGTGGTGGTGGTGGTGGTAGTGGTGGTGAATCAGACGAGTGTGGTGGTAACAATGGTAAGGGCGATGATGCGTTGGAACAGTAATAAACGTATATAGTGGGCGGTGTGGCTAGGGCGATGAATTGTGGTGATGGCGCGGAGGGTGTGGTGGATGGCGTTATGGTGGGTGTGGCTATTGATGCAGCGGATGGAGGGGTTGAGGGTGTGGCGTTGGAGGTGGAGGTGGAGGCGTTGGAGGTGACTACTCTTTCATAACTGAGGCCTGGCGCAGTACCAGCTCTGACCTTTACCGTTGGCCCTGCATCAATATTGTAGCCAATAATGAGGATTCTGTTGAGTGGACGAGGAAGAGCGGGACAGGAGAGGGACGGAGGGAAAACAGCAGGAAGGGGAGGGAGGGAGGAGAGGTAAAAGGGAAGATAGGAGTGGAAGAAAGAAAAAAAGTGATGGAAAGAGGGAGTGAAGTGGGATAAAGAGAGTAATACAGAGAGGAAGAGGAGGAGGAGGAGGAGGAGGAGGAGTAGGAGGAGGAGGAGGAGGAGGAGGAGGAGGAGGAGGAGGAGGAGGAGGAGGAGGAGGAGGAGGATGAAGAAAATAAAGGAGAAAGGAACGTTGTAATTCAGGAAGACG
>JAXIVD010006807.1:10000-20000 GCA_036785275.1 Cancer borealis | reverse complement strand
TTTGAGCAATCCTCTAACCCGCCACAGTACCCCTCCTCCTCCTCTTCCTCCTCCTATCCCCTGACCTCTTTTCTTCTCTTCCTTCACCCCTTTCTCCCTCTCTCCCCTCTTTTCGTATATCTTGTGCCTCACTCGGAGAAAAAAAAATAGCTCTAGAGGCAGGGCAAGGCGTGGTGTTGTCTTAACTTGCTTTGCTCAACTCATGAATGTATGGCAAGGAATGACCGCAACTCAACATTTTATTTGTGCGATTCACGTCATGCATTTTTCTGAACGGTTCCCCGCGTCATAATATTTTTCTCTAACATTCTCCTTCACATTCACTTTTTTGTTTCTAATAAGTAAACTCTACAATAGTATTCTGACTACTTATTCCTTCTTTCCCTTTAAACGTGAAATTTAAAGCCTAATCCTCACCGTCATTACGTTTCGTACAGACTTCACATTTATTAGTCCGCGCGCAACTCAGAGAGAAGTGGACGTTATACGGTTATTTAGTGAAGGAAAAAAAATGCAAATGAATATTGTCACGTAGGCTACAGTACCTCTCGCCAAGTGTAACAGTACAGGTGGTAGGTAAGTCCAAGACAAGTACTTAGAACAACACTGGAACACGTTTGATTAAATAAGTGTTAACATTCACTGGTGGCAAGACTCGTACACTTGGCCTGACAAGTGCCGTGCAAGGCGGTATAATCCTCATTAGTGCACTTGGCGAGCTGGTGAGTTGTAATGCTAGATAAGAGTCTTACTAAATATTTCAAACATCTATACAGCTTACTAGCGAGTATCACAGGAATAAACGTTAAAAAAAACATGCATACACTAGGCTAGCATGAATACCCAGTGTGCAGAACCTTACTAGGCTATATTTACCTCATGTGATTCTATCAGCACATCATAAACTACCTGAAGGAGTCGAGAACCTTCATCACAGAGGCGAGATATGAAGTCATACAATTACATGGAAGTACTGATGACCAAATAATAGAAGCTAACTGTGTGTGTGTAGCCTAGGCAGCCTGCACGTGGCGAACTACTTAATATACGGACCACTAGTAACCTGCTGGTTGTATATACAAGAACAACCATTCGACTTTCGCTCCAATACTAGTATTGCTAAAGATTATATTGACTTTAATAAACGCACGATGCTCCAACAAGCAAACATTTACATCTTTCATAACCCATAAATCTGACCACCACACGGGCCAGCATTCATCATGGCTGCTTCACAAACAAACCATAACATCTCTAAATACACTGCATTCCCACTTTCCTTTCAACGTGTCACCCCTGCACAACAATCATTAGTACTTACATTACCTGCTCCCGCCCTGGGTTGACCGGAGACGCAACAAGTTCACACATAATCGCAATCACTATAAATAGGTAAGATTACACTTGACCACCCGCTGACCGCCGTCCTGCGATTGGTATCACGCCGCCACCCAGGCCTACCAACCCGTGGGACAGTCCACATATCAAGAGTTGCGCCACACTTACCGATGTTCACGTGTCCACAGCACTGCATTTATATTTCAATTATTTACACCGTTCTTGTTTTACATTACTATCGTGTTTTTTAAAGGTTTATCGGATCAGATGTCAATTGTTTGAACACGAGAGGGAAATTTGAGATGAATTGTTAGTAATGTTATATGACGAGATTGTTTCCACGTTGTACACACCAGGATCCCGTATGTTGGTACACACCTCCGCGACCACCTTGTCCCCGCACGTAAATCCCTTCTCATTGCATGTATAGTAGGCACCCGCGGAGGTCAGACATGCCATCACCATAAAGAAACATTGTTTTGGGGATACTCGCACAATCAAATAACTTGATCATGCAAATAAGATACTTGTTTATATATAAATGAATGGATAAAATAAAAAAAATTTAAAAATATATATATATATATATATATATATATATATATATATATATATATACACATACATATATCATCATCATCATCATCATCAGCCTCATTGAGTCCACTACAAGTGTCCAAGTATTCACACCCGACTCAGTCTAAGCAACTTGGAAAATATTCAGTGTCACGAGATACAAAACGGCTAGTTAGCAAACATGATTAATAAAGCTGAAAATGGAGACAAATCCCAAGTTGAAAGGCTGATGTTTAATTAAAGACAACGTATTTGGTTGCTGCATTGCATTGTCCCACCGATCACGTTCTATATTAACCTGACGTGGAACGATGAATACCAAAACCAAAGATAAACTTCAGAAGGAAAGAAAAATGTTTTGAAGGTATTTAGATAGATGCCAAGATACTGGCTGACAGATAGGAGATAAAACCGACAGTTTACCGTCACGCCATCGCACACCTCCATCACACCAATCTGAGAGGAGGCACTCCACCCCCAGCAGGTGTCCAAGAGAGCCAGCAGGGGCCCGCTGACTCCCTGGCCGGCGCGTGAGGAGCCCCGGGAGTACGCGGGTGTGCGAGAGGAGGGCAGGATTCTAATTCTGTGTGTTGAATATCCCACACATGAGGCGGCCATCTCTGCCCTCTACACCCCCTCCCCACCTGGCTCCGCTGCCCACTGCCCTGCATGCCCGCTTCGTGACCAGCCCGAGCATCACCCGTTGGCTTCCCCTCCAGCACACAGCACCACACGTACACACTACACACACGTTCTTGATTCACCGTCACGTAGCTGCTGGTTATGCTTCCCTCCTCTGCTACCATAAAATAACCGTTGTCATGCAGTGTAATGATGCATAACGGATATAGCAGAAGTTACACATATATTTGAAAGGTTCACGAATTGACTCTGTTCAGCACTGTGACCTTGTGTAGAAGTTCACAAGTGGAGAAATTAGGAAGCCTCTTTTTCATCACTGCTGGTGCCAGAAGCATGTTTATCTGAACTATTGGATTTGTCACTACTATAACTACTACTACTATAACTAATACTTCTGCTACTGCTGCTGCTACTACTACTACTACTACTACTACTACTACTACTACTACTACTACTACTACTACTACTACTACTATTACTACTAACACTACTAATATTAATACTAATATTTATACTATTACTAATACTAATACCACTACTACTACTACCAATAATAATAATAATAGTAAATAGTAGTAGTAGTAGTAGTAGTAGTAGTAGTAGTAGTAGTAGTACTACTACTACTATTTTAATGACGGACGCCAAAGAATATTTCAGTGTCATAAATCGTGAATGTTTTTTTTTTCTCTCTCCTCCAACCTATGAACTGTTGTAATAGTGCGTGGCAGACTCAGGCCATGACCCATTTTCTTTGAAAGGAACAATTACATGACAGCTGACGTTGTCTATGTAGCATATCTGGTCGGAGGGATACATGCGGAATGTGTGTGTGTGTGTGTGTGTGTGTGTGTGTGTGTGTGTGTGTGTGTGTGTGTGTGTGTGTGTGTGTGTGTGTGTGTGTGTGTGTGTAGCAGATGTGTTACCGCAGCTGGAGGGCTATGTGTGTGTGTGTGTGTGTGTGTGTGTGTGTGTGTGTGTGTGTGTGTGTGTGTGTGTGTGTGTGTGTGTGTGTGTGTGTGTGCTGCAGATCATGTAACACAGTACTCGCCGCCGTGTTCGCATGTCCTTGAGCAGCGGGACAACAATAATCGCCTCGTTACGCCTTATCTTACCCTGTCACTCTCTCCTTTTTTTCCACACTTTCGAACACACACAACCACACGGACAAGCCACAAATACATACAATACACAGTGTCCACCAGCACCAAGCATTCGTATAAATGTCAGCTCAACCCTAAGAAAACACCAATATCCAACTTGCTGTGTGTATCATTAATTGTTTTGGTTTGCGTAAGTTTACATGACTCATGATACAAACACTAAATTTCCACGTATCGCTGCATGCCAGACACACGCCGCACGTGACGGCAAAACACCCTATCACTTCCTCAACCTAACATTCCTGACGGAGAGGATGTGGTGACGACGTGCATGTTTGGGGCAAGGTTTCTGGAGCCGCTAAGCATCCTTCTTGCGACACGTCCTGTTGTGCAACGGATGCAAGGAACTGCGAGGATTAGAGACAAGCGGAACTTCTATCCTTGAGGACATTTGGAGGATTATCATTATGTTACCGTTGTGAGGACTCGTTATGGAATTTCTTTTTTTCAGCTATAAAGAAAACACGTGTTCCATCTAGTGAGTAAACAGACCACGTGGACAAGCATGCCTCAAAACTACTCATCACCTATGCATGCTGTCTCCAAAAGTCCCGCGATCTTTTCAGAAAACTTAACTTACCGTAATTCCAGGGTAAAAAATTAATTAGAAAAACTTTACGCCGTGGTCCCGTGAGTTGAGTTAAGTGTCTCGTGGTCTCGCGTATGAAACGTTTTCTACTTGATGTTTTGGTGTTTTATATTCGGTCATCTGGTCTTTGATACTCTATGGGTTTTAAATGTTGTTGGTCTGTCTTTTGGTCTGTCTTTTGGTCTGCCTTTAAGTCTGACTATGTTCTACAGTAGAGTTGGTCTGGCTCTCAGTGTGCCTGGGTTAGACGGTCTGCTGGCTGGTCTGGGGACAGTGTGGGCAGCGGGCGGGATCAATAGCAGCCACGTGGGTCCGTCCCGAAACACGAGCTGCTGCGGGGGAGGGGTGGCTGCGTCCCCCCTTCAACACAACTCACCCCCACGCCACTACCGCTGTCCCTCCCGACCTTCCACCCACGCCACCTCCCTCCCCCTTCTCTATCCTAGCCCCCTACGCAACCTTCCACCCACGCCATACTGTTCACCACCCACAGCCTCCTTCAACCTACTCACTCCTCCTTACTCATCTCCGTACACGCCCTTCCCTTCAGTGTGTTCAGCCTCACAACGCCCCCTACAGGATACCTACACGCCTGTTCTGCTGCATCCACGCCAACGCACTACCCAACCACGCCCTCACGCTATCCACCCATGTCTGTATGCTCTCCATCACATCCATGCGAGTCTTCAAGCTATGCATCCACATATTCACCCATCCACTCATCCAGATTCTCACTCATCCAGCCATACCCTCTATAACCATGCATAGTACGACTACGCCTATGCTATCTCTCTCTCTCTCTCTCTCTCTCTCTCTCTCTCTCTCTCTCTCTCTCTCTCTCTCTCTCTCTCTCTCTCTCTCTCTCTCTCTCTCTCTCTCTCTCTTTCTCTCTCTCTCTCTCTCTCTCTCTCTCTCTCTCTCTCTCTCTCTCTCTCTTTCTCCACACACATACACATTCCACACCCATTAATTCACACTCCTCTCCCACCCAGATATCGCATTTTCATTCAATCCGACACATACAGCCTCACATTTACACTTGTGGCATCCGTGCGCTGGTTATTCTACACTGAAATGTTTCCAATACAACACAAACGCAAGTTACATATAATTAACACTGAAAAGGAAAGCAAGGTAAGGACAAATTAAACCAATATCGGGTATAGATATGAGTACATGAATTATTTAGCAAGAGATACGTCATTCAAAGTCAATTAGTGCGTATGTTAAGTATAAAAACTAAATACAAAGTTAAGCGTAATAATTTGGTGTTAACGAATATGATTAAAGTTAGATAAAAAAAAAGTCGTATGGTTAATGGTGTAAGATTTCTCACACATTGCGAAGACTAACAAATTTTGAGCCGATGAAAGCTTAAAAGCGTCCATCATTTAACCCAGAAAAAAAAATAAAAACAAAAAAAAATCACACACACACACACACACACACACACACACACACACACACACACACACACACACACACACACACACACAGCAACATCCAAGCCTCCTTACCAGACACAGGTGATTGTCAGGTACACTCAGAGTTACCACACGTCGAAGCAGTCCAATAAGATACCTGAAAACTAACTACCATGCAATGAGGATCCGAAAAAAAATACATGAAGAGCCACACATAAAACCAAAAAAATATACCAAAAAAACCCACATAAACAGGACCTAAAGATGTCATGGAAGAACAGAGAATCACAAACAAGGAGGATATATACATAGACATAACCACATACATAGACTTACACTTACAATTAGACATAGACAAAGCCACAGACATAAACATAGACATAGACGTTCAAATCAGATACCATGGAGTGTAGACAGAGGTTCCTAAGGCAAGTAATGTACAATCAGAGCGAGGGAGAGGCCAGAGAGGCACAATCCGAGGCCAGGGGTGCCATCAGAAGCCCTAAGTACCGTGACGCCGTTACTGTCTTCCTCCCCCACAACTCTAACTTATCCGTTGGACCCACAAAAAAATGGGGTCCTGCGCCGATGTCCTCTCTCTCTCTGTCTCTGTCTCTGTCTCTATCTCTTTCTCTCTCACTCTCTCTCTCTCTCTCTCTCTGGCGGGGTTGAGTATTTCCTGTTTCTGAGTTGGTTTTCCTTCCTATCCTTTGTTTACTTCCTTCCTTCCTTCTTTATTTTCCTTTATTCTTTGTCTTCATTCCTGTTCTCGCTTTGTGTTGTAGGATTTAATTTTCTGTAATATTCTCTCTCTCTCTCTCTCTCTCTCTCTCTCTCTCTCTCTCTCTCTCTCTCTCTCTCTCTCTCTCTCTCTCTCTCTCTCTCTCTCTCTCTCTCTCTCTCTTTCTCTCACACGGCAATTCCCATTTTCTTCTTCTCATTTTCGTTCCATCAACACCATCCTCAAGTCGTTTCGCCCAAACTTCCCTAACATTACTTTTCACGTCGACAAACCTACGCCGCTCGCTCTCTTCCCATCCCTTCAACACGCACACACATTCATTCATACACACAATAAAAACAACTGATAATAATACTAATAATACACCAAATACTGAAGACGCTTACCTTACCTACAGAGGATTAATAATAACAATAATAGAAATAATAATAAAAAGCTTCTAGGACGCTCATCTGAAGGTACAAATGCGGAGCGAAATCTGGTAAAACAACTCCCGAGGAAAAATCGGACGCAAGCTTCCTGGTGCGAGTGTTTTGATCCGTGGGTGTGGGGATGCAAGGGCGGGAATGAGGCGACGCGCTGCCACTCCGCATCTGCACCATTTTCCCGCAGCAGAAGCAAAGCGAGGCCGTTATGACCGATGTAGGGTGGACAGTAAAAAGCCTGATAAAAGGGAGGAGGAATAAAGAAGGCGAGCAGTGAAGCGTGGGTGATATGAGACACGGTCACTTGCCACCCCCGCCGCCACCACCACTACCACTACCACCTCCTCCTCCCCCACACCCTCATCTCTGCCTCCATCCATGCATTACTGTAATTTGTAATAGCAACCTGGATGGAGGGGAGCAGCTGGGGTCCCCGGTGGCCGTCCCAATGACACGTCAAGCTCCTAAAAGTAAAGTATCTCACGGCCATGTAAATTTAAGGCAGTGGCGAAGAAGTCTTAGGTAGGATTATAATGTCCTCGCGTGTCACCCTCGTGGGCTAATCCGAGGTGGTTCCCCGCGTTATGGATGAGCGTAGACAGTGAGGCTTTGGGTGAAACGACATCGACAAATGTGTGATTCCCTCCGTCCCTTCCTCACTGATACCCGTCCCCTCCTCCCTCTCTCTCTCCCTTTCTCCTTCCTCCTGCTGCCCACCAAACCATCATCACCACACCACTACCCACTCATCTCTTTCCCTCACCAGATTCATCACCCCGCCCCACCACACACACATACAGACACACACATGCCCAGTCCAGTCAATCCCCAGCAGTATCCAGCATTTTCCTGATACACTCCTTTTATAACTGGAATCATTTTAGCATCAATCAATGTATTATGTCGATAACACACACTCATCCACACCTGCGTTTCACATATGTGTCACTCTGTTTCCTTTCATCTGTGACCATTGAAATGTATAACTAACTTGTTTGTTACTCACTTCTATATTCTTATTCGTACTCACAAGAACTGTAGTGAGAGCGCGCGCGCGCGCACACACACACACACACACACACACACACACACACACACACACACACACACACACACACACACACACACACACACACGCACGCACGCACGCACGCACGCACGCACGCACGCGCGCGCGCCCACACACACACACACACACACACACACACACACACACACACACACACACACACACACACAGAGGTTCTGGAAAGTGAGCTTCACCATCATCTTGCCTCTCTGGAAGCCACATTTTCCCCTTCTCCCTTTCTCCCTCTCTCTCAGCACCTGGCCGGCGAGGTAATACAATTGGACCTCACCTATTTACACGTCACACCGAATGCAACACGATACAGACCTGCTAATTGCAACAGTAATCCACCATGAGAAGCAGGCGGGGCAATCTTTCTCCATACAGCATAAGGATCTAAAGGTGTTTCTCCTGTGACTATAACTTCGGGGTTACGTCTCTATGCCCTCCAGATGAAGATGCTACGGGGCGGAGGGGGGGACTCAAGCAAAATTAGTTTCAAATTCTTGTTGTCGCTCATTAGTAGAGGAATTATTTTGTCGCCTGATTGTTTAGAGTTACGTGGTTCGGGTCTTTCATCGTGTGTGTGTGTGTGTGTGTGTGTGTGTGTGTGTGTGTGTGTGTGTGTGTGTGTGTGTGTGTGTGTGTGTGTGTGTGTGTGTGTGTGTGTGTGTGTGTGTGTGTGTGTGTGTGTGTGTGTGTGTGTGTGTGTGTGTGTGTGTGTGTGTGTGTGGAGAGACTATAGTGTTGCTGGTCCTGATTTGAGTTGCGTGGGCTGTTAATTAGATCTTCTGGGTTTAGTGTTTCGCGTCTGTCTGGTGTTGGGTGTTTGTGTTACGTTGTGATTTGATGCCGCCTGTGTTTCACGACCTTAATATGTGTTGAAGGTTAGGTAGCGTCTTGCAGTGATGTGTTGTGGTAGTAATGGCGACATTTACCACAGGTGTTGTCCTCAGGTGTCAAACGTAGTAATGATTATCGTAGTATCAGCCTATAATTTCCTCAAACTTTACAAAATCATAGGCTAATCCACAAAATTTATGGAAATGACACAAAAAATATGAATCCGGTACAAAGATGGCATATATTTTCCTTTATTTTTCCCTTTTCTTTCTATCCACAGTAAGGGCACGACCCTCTGCCTTAAGGAGGATGAGTCCTGCCCTTCCTGCCTTCGTCTTGAGGACCTGATACAAATCCCCGCCACCCCCACGGCAGACCTTCCATTGAATACGCAATAATCAGAAATTCCTGGCGACCATAGGCAAAAATGCGATGGTCATAAGCTCCCAAACCACCTCTTTTTATGTCCTCAGCTGATCTTCGCCCAAATTCTGGAAATGAGGCTATTCAGCATAGAGGATTTCTGTCCCAAAATGGTCCTCCCGAAAAGAGAGAAAAAAGGAAAAAAAAGAGAGAGAGGGAAAGAGAAGAGGCTCAGGTAGCGGCAGAGGCTCTGGTCACTTCCTCCTTCCTCAGTGTCTCTCTTCCCTCCCTCCTTCTCCCTCCTCTCCCTCTCCTCTCATCTCAACTGGCCCCCCACAGGCTCTCCATCCACCTCACACACTGACCGCCAGAATTCGTTAAAAATCGGTAAAAGAAGTCCCCGATATTGACATGATAAATGCTTTGTGTATTTTAAGTGGTTGTCCCCGGGCCAATTACACACTTGTGAACGCCGACCCGCCCGCCACCTCCCATTTTTTCTCTTTTTTTTTTTTCAAGGAGGTCCTCAGGAATTCCCTCTCTTTTCTTCTTTCCTTCTTTCTCTCTCTTTCCATCTCCCTTTTTTCTTCTTAAGGGTCAACTTCTTCAAGAACTTGTGAACCTGAAGGTAAATATATTCCCATGGGTTTTCTAGTTTTGCTGGTGTTGTGCTTTGTTGTTGTCGTTGTTGTTGGTTTGTTGTTGTCGTGGTATTAGTTTTAAGTGGTATGTGACAGAGGATGGATATGGTCATGTGGATATTGTAGTAGTAGTAGTAGTAGTAGTAGTAGTAGTATAGTAGTAGTAGTAGTAGTAGTAGTAGTAGTAG
>JAXIVD010006807.1:2500-7500 GCA_036785275.1 Cancer borealis | reverse complement strand
TAGAGTGTGTGCGTCATTGGAAAGGAAAACACACGTGTCTGCCTCAGTCCACAATGTGTGTGTGTGTGTGTGTGTGTGTGTGTGTGTGTGTGTGTGTGTGTGTGTGTGTGTGTGTGTGTGTGTGTGTGTGTGTGTGTGTGTGTGTTATGTGGGTAAGGGAGGACGTTTTTTATTTTTTTATTTTTCAAGCTTCACTTCTGTAGAATTACATACTATATATATAGCATGAAAATTTTTTTTTTAATGTTGAAGGCAAAACAAAAGTTGAGATGAGCGAGAAGAAGGAAGGAGAGGAGGAGGAGGAAAAGGAGGAGGAGGAGGAGGAGGAAAAAACGAGGAGGGAAAAGAAAAGCTGCGTGGGTGGATGAGGGTGGATTGAGGGGGGGGTGGAGGTTGGAGGGGAAAGCCGCAGATGGTGATGGGGAAGAGATGGGGAGGAGATGGGGGGTGATCACTCATGGCTGCCCACAATCTGACCGTCATTCGGGAGCCTCGGGTAGTGGAGGGGGGAGGGAGGGGGGGAGGGAGGGAGGGCATGAGGGACAAAAAGGAACAAAAAAGGCACAGAAAGGGACAGGCCTGGACAAGCGAGGACAAAAAAATACGGGACAAAAGATTTTAGCATCTTAAAAAACGTTGAGTCTCCCTACATAAAATTTCTTTAGTTCGTCTTTAGCGACTTCATCACGACGGTGAGGCAGTGTTGCAGTTCCTGGTGATTAAATATCCTTCCGCCGCCCACCTCACCACCCACACCCACCCACGCCCAACCACCTCCAACCCCGTCCATCCACACCCACCTATCACCTTCCTAATCTATATACCTTAAGTTGCTCAGATTTTGTATTTATTTAACTTTCGCGTATGTGTAATCCTCATAACCCCACCTGCTTACTAGAAACACAGTAAACCACTATGCCATTCCATTCCACACACGTAACTATACACACGCGTTACGTAACCACCCACACCCCCATCCACACCCCCACCCACACTATACATCCTACCGCCGTAACCCACACCCTCTCACGCCACATCTTTCCACCCATTCTCACCCTCCTCGCCTCACCCATCTGTGCGGAGAAAGGAAGGGAGGGAAACACATGAGGAGAACGAAGAGGGCGATGAATCAAGATAGAGCGAGGCGGCCCGCGGCCCACAAAACACTGAGGGACGGGGAGGAAGGGCAGGTAGTGTGTTAACATGTGGGTGCAGGGGACACGCCGGCGACATCCAGGTATTCAGGAGCCTTACAGCGACGAGGGGGGTATGGGGGAGGAGGGGTGGGTAGGGGTGAAGGGAGGGGTGGGCAGGGATGAAGGGAGGGGTCGGTGAATGGATGGCTGGCCGGCTGGCTCGCTACCCCATCTACCAACCCACCCACCCACCCACCCACTCACCCACCCACTCATCCTCCCTCACAAGCCCTCCCCCATAACACATAAGCATCAGACATAAAAAAATATCATCGCTATAGCAACATGAAGACGACAAACTAGTAATGTATGAGGTGAAGCTTCCTCAGTGAGCACAACATCTACGTTGAGTGGGCGTGAGATTTGCGTGGGGTGGGTGGTAAGCGAGGTGGGACATCAGGTCAAATCCCTGGTGGGCTCCGCGGCTCAAAAAAACAGACACACATAAGATCCTCGACAATGTTTAATGCCCAGGACAATGGATGATGCCCTAAAAAATGCGCCACCCTGAGAGAAGAGTGTGGAGGCGTGTGGAAGCCGCGGTAGACATTACGCGCAACATTCTTGAGATAATTGGCCACTAAGGCGGTGAAAAAGGCGGCTGAGCGGTGGTACAGAGGGCGGGGGGCTGCTCCTCGCCGGCACTGCAGCAGGATGATGATCGGTCTCAGAGCCCAGGGAATGAGGCGTTTATTGAGGGCAAGACGGCGGACTCCCAGGGTTGTTTGACTCTCCTGCAGGTGTGTGTGTGTGTGTGTGTGTGTGTGTGTGTGTGTGTGTGTGTGTGTGTGTGTGTGTGTGTGTGTGTGTGTGTGTGTGTGTGTGTGTGTGTGTGTGTGTGTGTATGTATGTGTGTGTTGTGTGTGTGTGTGTGTGTGTGTGTGTGTGTGTGTGTGTGTGTGTGTGTGTGTGTGTGTGTGTGTGTGTGTGTGTGTGTGTGTGTGTGTGTGTGTGTTAGGAATTCAACAACAAGCAGACACATGACATGATAACGTAAAACACGGTGAACAACAAAATATTTACCACCAAGGGAGTTATTTGAAATGCACACACACACACACACACACACACACACACACACACACACACACACACACACACACACACACACACACACACACACACAAAGACACAGACACAGACACAGACAGACACACACACACACACACACACACACACACACACACACACACACACACACAGACACACAGAGACACAGACACAGACACACACACACACACACACACACACACACACACACACACACACACACACACACACACACACACACACACACACACACACACTAACATCCTGATCTGTCAAGCACATCCACTCAAAAAAGCATATATTTGACACAATGAATGTATGACCACCAAGTATTACCATGTCCATTATAGCACTCGAATGTCAGGGACTCCAGCTGCTAAGGACCCCAGGTGACAAGAATCCCATTTGAAAGAGACCCCCAAGTTGACAGGGACCTTAGTTGACAGGGATCCCAGCTGCCGAGAATCTTAGTTGACAGGGACCTCAGTTGGCGGGGCTACAGGTGACGAGGACCACAAGTGACAAGTGACATCCTGACATCCGCTACTCAGGGCAATAAGTCGCCAGAACTCAAAGTGCCAAGAGCCCCATGTGACGCAGGAATCTCAGATGATAAAGAGCATAATCAGTGTAGGGGCCGCACTGACAATGACCCCCGCCAGCCTGAGCCCCCAGCAGACACCCCTGAGAGAGCATAGAGCCAATCGTATGAGGGCTCTTCCATCCCCTCCCTTGATCAAGAATTCGCTTCCATGTATTAATAATATGACCAAATGCACCAGAAAATCTTTTTTTGATCCTCTTCCATCAAAATGGCTGGCCCTTACTTCAATGATACTCGTATTACATAAAAAATAGGTCCAGGTGGAGGGCTTTGGTTTTGCCGTCTGAAGAGCGTGACTTATTCAGGAAGAGTTCGCTCCCCAAAGCCGAGTGCCATCAACGCCAGGCCACGCACGCCATCCACAGACGATGCCAAACCTACTCGGACTGACACAGCGTTGCACAGACCAAAGGGCTTATTAAACCTCTTGGAAAACAAATAAATAAAAAAAGGGGAGACGAGATGCAGGAGCATCGAGGGAGAGGGAGTGAGGGTGGAGGGCTAATGTATCCCGGGAGTGCGGGGGCGGCGTGGGACCCAGCCCAATCATCCCGGCATTACCTCCCCCCCATATCCCTCTCTCTCCTTGTCTGTCTCTGTCCCACCTCCCACTCTCCCTCCCTCCCTGCCGCCCCTGTTAACCATTCCTCCGCCAGTTTTTCGCTGGATTCTGTTACCGCTGTCTCACCCGCTGCCTGGATGCTTTTCACAAGCCCTTGTGCATCGGGGACGGCATCAAACATCTCTCTTTTACTGTGATGAATTGATTATCAATCAATTTGATTTCTACTATCTTTTTTTGTAAAATTGTGTAGATACAAGAAATATGTACACCTTTCTTTTAATAGTTAGAAATAATTTGCTAATGTGAGGAAAAAATGAGTCCGGTGTTCAGAATTTATCTTTCTATCTTGCACTCTCGGAAGGAAGATTCAAACAAGTACACAGCAAACTTATGTTTTGCTGCTGCCGGTGGCCCACGGCCCAGCCTTTCCCTCACCATTGTGACCTGGCCTCAACAACTTGACCCATCTGAGTCTCATCACTCCATCCACAAAGGTCATACAGGTAGGAAGAGGGACACCAGTCTCGTGCTATTGATCGCCAGCCGCCCAGGTGCTGGCCGGCCACGCCAGGTAACCCCGTACAAAAACTTGGACGCGGATCACACTGGGATCCGGAGGCCGGTGCGGAACGTGAACGATGCCTGGCTTTGTCTCATCTTATAGGATGCAGCTGTGGATGTTTCGTGCATCTCATGTTCCGAATAGAAGGACACCAACCCCAGCAGATGAATGTAGATGTTGGAGTCAACATGTCGATGAACACTTTTCTTTATCTAAAAAGTAATATATTACATTTATATGTTTTTTTTCTGTAAATCATGTTTACTGCAGTGTGAATTAATATCTAGTGAAAGCTTAAATTTCACGTCAATTCAGCAGTATGAGTATTGTTTCACTCCAGTATTACCACAGGTGTATGTATTGGTGCTTGCAACACCTAGCTCGCTGCACGCCATGATCTTATTATTCTTGCACCGCTATTACACATGTCAACAGAACAACAAACTGCATTTCAGCAGATCTTGCGTAGGACAAACAATTTTTTCGTGTTTTCTTTGATAAACAATTTTACACTAAGAAACAAATGTAAAAATGTATTCCGTTGGGACCACATTATGTGACAACCATTTCAATAAGCTCTGAAAGGTCAAGCGAAAGCTGACTGAATGTTATATTATACTACACGATATCAATCAACAAAATAACAATTATGATGAGATTTACGTATAGATAGTTTACATTGTTGTCAAGACAAAATAAATATGAAAATAAATGAAGGTAAACAATTATGATCTTTTGCAGTTTCCCAGAATATCTACATACCGTCCCATAATCCATTTTCTATGTACGTTAGAAAACCGTGAAGTGGTACAACAAGAGAAACTGTGTATGTAATAATGTCGATGCTTCCTTCATTCTTATAAAGCATAGAATAAGATGCAATTACACCACAAACTACATTCTTGGCTCAAGAGTTTATATTCATCGAAGTTTTCACAGCATCTCTCGGCCAACAGCACCAAGAGGCAAGACCTGCTCACGACTATTGATTCTTGATGACCTGGTGACGCCACATCCACAGCC
>JAXIVD010006806.1:20000-22500 GCA_036785275.1 Cancer borealis | reverse complement strand
ATACTATTAGTAATAATTATGATAAGGATAATAATAACAATAATAATGACAAAAACAATACTAGCAGTAATAGTAGAAGTAGTAATAATAGTAGAAGTAATAATAATAATAGTAGTAGTAGTAGTAATATTAATGGAACTAGTATTAGTTGTAGTAGTATTAGTATTAGTATTAGAATTATTATTATTATTAGTAGTAGTTTTATACATCTGGTATACTCTCAAACAAATGAAGTGACACATATGAAAAGCAGAATGCATAATCACAATCAAAGTTTTACAGAATGCACAGAGCAAAGTTTATTTTTACACAACTTAACATTTCAACTAAACTTAAAATTTTACACAATGCAGATTTAATCCAAATCCTCTAAAAATACTTTCGCACATACGCACCATTTACTACATTAAAAACTCTTATTTGTTTTTTTAATCTAGACATATTTTTAGGGGCATAATAAAGCAATTTCATAGTGTGTGTATATATATATATATATATATATATATATATATATATATATATATATATATATATATATATATATATATATATATATATATATATATATATATACATATATATACATATTTCTTTTTGTGTGTGTGTTTGCTATAATGTTTGTGGTATCATTGAAGTGAGTTACATCGTCTATGTAATGTACTGGCTTACAGGTCGGACAAAGGTCTCGAAATAATGAAGGTTTAAATGAATATCTGCGTATCGGCGCTACATGAAAGGGAGGAAGGAAAATCAGGGGATGAAAGCAAATCCACAATCAATTTACATTTTTGAGATGACCCTGAAGCTATTTTCACATTTCACGTTATTTATCCTGTATTTTCATCTATCTATATCTATCTATCTTTTTAACCATCTACCTAGCTATTTCCTTTCCGTCTACGACTGTTATGCTGGTAGAGTACATCGCCCCAAACTAAGTACAACGTATGGTGTTGGATGACAATATAACGCATTATTTGATTCTATTTTTCCATTAACGCCTGTTGCTTGCCTTCCCGTCTGTCTAATTACTCCTATTTACAACCCAGGGAAATATTCATTGCGGAAGAACAGGAATGAAAAGACAAACGAAAAACAATAGGGATAAGAAGTACTGCTACAGTTGAAATGTGAAAAAAGAAAAAGATATATATATATAAAGAAGAATTACATTTTCTTTGCGGTGGTGTGTTTGTTTTTTGTGCCGTCACGCGAGACACTAATCAAGCTTTATAACGTCAGGTGAAGGAGGAGGGCGGAGGGAGAGGAGGCAGGCGAGGAGGGAAGGTGGGGAGGTAAGTGGTGTGTCTGGCGCCATCCATTCTCCCGACGGCAAGTTGGTTTCATTCGTCTCAGTCGAGGAACTCAAAAACTTGTTAACCGTTTTTTCGCATTCTTTGATGTTTCATTTAATTTTGTTATAGTGTGTGTTATTGTAGCCCCGTTTTATTTTGTTTCACTCGGCATTTGTGTTATTCTCTTTATATTTTCTATTTTCTTTCTTCCATGTACGGACTCTCCTTTATTTTTCTCTCTCTCTTTTCCTCATGTTGGTCTTATCTTCCCTCAGTTCATTTTTTTCCGTTCCTTTTCCCTCCAATTCTCTTTCCTTTCATTTATTCCATTTCAATTCCTTTCCATAAATGTTTCTACACACATTCGACAACCTTCTCCTCTTCCTTCTCCCTTCTTTCTCGTCTTTTACTTTTGTATTCATTTCATTCCAGCATTCCTTTCTCTTACCCACTTCGTATCTCCCTCTATTCACTCACTCCCCTTTACATCCACGTCCCAAACATCAACCTTATCCCTGCAACTCTCTCTCTCTCTCTCTTCTCTCTCTCTCTCTCTCTCTCTCTCTCTCTCTCTCTCTCTCTCTCTCTCTCTCTCTCTCTCTCTCTCTCTCTCTCTCTCTCTCATACTCGCTCACTAAAGGCACATTCCTTCTCCTCCACCTTGTTCCTCCCATCCACATACACACACATGCACACACACCCGCTCTCCACCCTCCCATCCACCCTCCCATCCACCATCTCATCCACCTTCCCATCCACCCTAACACCCCCTCCCGCTCACGCCTCTCCACACATCACAAAGGCATCCGGCCGTGTCCCTCCTGATGCATAGTTCCTGTCCCTCCCTCCCTATCACCCTCTCACACTCTCCTTCTCTCCCTCACTCCCTCCCTAGTCAGCCAGCGACACTATATACTGACCTCGTGATCTGCAGAGGTCAGCAAGAGGTCAGGTCATGTTACTCTTCATGGATGATAGTGTATGATTGATGATCAGTTTGTGTTTGTGTTGTAAATGATTTAGTGTTTTTTTTTCTTCAATTTTTTTATTTATAGGCATATATTTCTAGGGGTAACCTTTTCTTTATAGTAATTATTTGGTCATTTATTTCTGTTACTGTCTATAGGTTATTCAGGTTTCCTTTCACTATAAAATGGAATAATGTGATTTTTTTTTTTTTTTTTTTTTTTTTTTTTTCTTTCTTT
>JAXIVD010006806.1:0-15000 GCA_036785275.1 Cancer borealis | reverse complement strand
GGAAGGAAGGAAGGAAGGAAGGAAGGAAGGAAGGAAGGAAGGAAGGAAGGAAGGAAGGAAGGATGATGTTTCCTTACCTATCATTTTCCAGGTGAATTCTCCTCCTGGAGCTGCAGGTATCTTCCTCCATTACTACATTTTTCCTTTTTCCTCCTCCTCCTCTTCCTCCTCCTCCTTGCAGGCCTCATTCCTTCCTCATACAGTATTCATTTTGCTTCTCTAGTTCCTCCTCCTGCTTTTGCTACTCCTCTTCTTCATTTTTCTTCTTCTCCTCCTCCTCCTCCTTCTCCCTCTTCTCTTCCTCCTCATCATCATCACCATGAGCATAATCAGCATCCATTTCCTATTTCAATGTCCCTTTCTTCCTTTTTTTCTCTTATTATTCCATCCTCGTTGAATATTCTAAACTTAAAGAGTGGTAGGTAGAGAGGCGTCTTGCTCTGTACTTGACCAATCCTCCTCCTCCCCCTCCTCCTCCTCCTCCTCCTCCTCCTTCTTCGCGTACAGCCTTGCCTTGCATCTATCTCCCTCCATCACAAGTATTTGGTCATCTAGGTCTTCCCTGAGTAACCTGGGCACTTTTTTTTATCGCTCTCTCTATCTCTTTCTCTCTTTCCCTCATTCCTTTGCTCTCATGTCTCTTGCTTCCCATCCCTCTTTCACTTCTGCTCATTCCTTTATCTCATTATTGTTTCCCTCTTGTTTATCTCGTCTATTCATTTTGTACATCCTATCCATCCATAGTCTCCTTTTATTTGAATATTTTTTATACTTTTTTTAGCCTTCTCTTCGCTTACTTAATTATACTAACCTTGCTTTTTCCGCCTTTTTCTACTTTCTTCCATCCCACCGCCCATCCCTCCCTCCGTCTCTCTTCCCTTCTTCCTCTCTCCTTCCGTCCTCCTCCCCCTCCCATCCTTTACCCCTTGAATCCCTGCAGGCGACGGAAATGACCCTCCAGAGGAATAATTTGTTTATATTACCAACCACGAAAGTTGATTTTTCTCTTCACTGAAGCTCCTTGAAAATCTATGTAATTCAACATAATTAACACACACACACACACACACACACACACACACACACACACACACACACACACACACACACACACACACACACACACACACTTCATTTATTGAGTACACAAATATTAAATATCTCTTGTGTTTAAAAAGTTTGTTTAAAACTATAAGCTTTTTGTATTCCTTCCCTGTTCGTAGTCTTTTCAAGAATAAGGTGGCCTGAGCTCCTCCCTAAATGGGACTTCCGTATGTTTTCCACGAAATTTTTTTATTGTTAACGGAAAAATGCTGTATGGTGTTTTTTTCTTTACGTAGAAATTGTTGTCGGTGTGAGACGTGGTTAATGAAGGAACACGACTTCTCCATAAACCTTTTTTTTTCGTTATGACATTTAAGCCGAAAAAGGAAGAAATCATTAGGCCTGACTGAGGACAACCACACTACAGGCCACCACTGTTGTATAGGAAGGGGAGAGAGAGAGAGTGAGTTTAAATACAATTGTTATTTCGAGCAGGAGATTATTGTAAATTACATTGTAATACTCGTTGCTCTGTAGCAGTTTAATTATTTTTGATATTATTTTTATTGTTATTTCTATTGGAATTATTATTATCATCATTATTATCAATATCATAATCATTATTATTATTATTATTATTATTATTATTATTATTATTATTATTATTATTATTATTATTGTTATTAACACTATTATTTTAGCTATCATCATTATCATTATGCATATCACTATCACTATTGTATCTCCGAGCAGGCAGTATTCAATTTAGTTATAGGCTCGTAACGGAGAGGACGTGTATTGGAGTCCCCGGCCAGGTATAGACAGCTTGGATGGATCATCTTACGTGCTGTAACCTTTGTTCTTCCGGCAGAGAACAGACTCAGACTAGAGTCGTAGTGGGATTGTGATTTCCCGATGCAACAGGAGTGGAGGACCTAGAATCCTATCCTCTTGTTGGAAGTGGATGGTAATAATTACTACAAAAACCCTGGAATATCCTAAGCCACTTTGCCATGAGTAGTATACAGGAAAAAAGTATAGAAAAGTGCAAGCAAGTATCATTAATTGCACATGGCGTAAAACAATAGCAAAGAAAAAATGCATTTCTTTTCCCTCATGATTAAGGCGCGGGAGGCAGATGTCTCATGACGTCAGCTTCGTTGTGAATGATGTCACTACTTAGAGGGAGTGTTTCATGCCTCTAAATAATAATAAAGAACAGACACAACCTTCCGGGCGACGCTACGCACACACACACACACACACACACACACACACACACACACACACACACACACACACACACACACACACACACACACACACACACACACACTACGTCACTTGAGAATGTTTCACAACTTCTGTTTAAGATCGTTTCGACAATGCATACAAGAGGGAGTCATCGAATTTTGCCTCGCCGTTCTATATAAGTGTGTCACTGTGTCACTCTGTCGCTTTGGTTGTTGTGTTTCATCTTTAATGCATCGCTTTAACTCCCTCCGCCCGAAGAGTTTAAATCGAGTCCTGCTTTAAGAGTTAGCTCAGAGTAATTAATGAGAAGGTATTATGGCGGACAGGAGCTTACATTTATTTCGCGTTGGTCATATGAGTTGTTTGAGATATTTTGTGGAACTATGTCAAATATGTGGCAAGAATTTAATTAGCTGTTGTGGTAATAATAATAGTAGTAATAGTAATAGTAGCAGTAGTTAAAGTTGTTATTATTTTTGTAGTACTATTAGCAGCAGTTCTATATATCTTAATCGCTGGATGGGATTATGAGATATACATATATAATTAAAACACACACACACGCGCGCGCACACACACACACACACACACACACACACACACACACACACACACACACACACACACACACACACACACACACACACACACACACACACACACACACACACACACACATATAGTTGTTTTTAAAGGAAGGTTGTGCTGCGTTGCCAAGATAATCACATACATCCCGTCTCAATAGCTGATCAACGGGCCTAATCACACCGTTCCGACAATACTAATTTACATTATATTATCATAGAGTCACTTTCTTTTACCAGCGAGGCCAGCGAGGATGCGATGCGAATACTCCTCTGTTTCCTTGTACCTAAATCGGACTTTTTTTTTTCCCTCCTCCTCGCCTCCTTCCTTCTCTGTTTAATATTTGTTCCAAGGGTCAGTGATGTTGATGTTGTTGATGTAGAGGAAGTATTATTATGAAGAGTATTTTTTTTCTTCAATAACCCTTCACGTCTGTTCCATATTCAGGGTGGTAGTTTCAACCTTTCAACGCGGCCATAGGTGCTTCCAGATCTGCATTACAAATTTTTCGAGAGAGAGAGAGAGAGAGAGAGAGAGAGAGAGAGAGAGAGAGAGAGAGAGAGAGAGAGAGACAGAGAGAGAGAGAGAGAGAGAGAGAGAGAGAGAGAGAGAGAGAGAGAGAGAGAGAGAGAGAAAGTATTATTGTACCAAGACTGGACTAGGCACTTGTGGGGGGCTGTGAGTGCATGCATCCTGGCCGTGGGGGGAAGAGAGGGAAGAGAAGAGGGGAAGGGGAGGGAAGGTAAGAGAGGAAGGGGAGGGAGGAGAGGGAAGGAAAAGGGGGGGAAGGTTGAGAAATCATTTGGAGTGTTAGAGATGATGATAGGAGGCTTAGTGTGTGTGTGTGTGAGAGAGAGAGAGAGAGAGAGAGAGAGAGAGAGAGAGAGAGAGAGAGAGAGAGAGAGAGAGAGAGAGAGAGAGAGAGAGAGAGAGAGAGAGACTGGACAATATCTCATAATTAAAACACAATCACGTAATAGCCCCTTTGTGTACGACTAGGACGAGGAGACAAAGGAGGCTCATCATGGGAAGGAAATCAAGCCATGGAAAGATTGGTGGAGAGATAAGGAAGGCGTGGACAAACATGAGAGAGAGAGAGAGAGAGAGAGAGAGAGAGAGAGAGGAGAGAGAGAGAGAGAGAGAGAGAGAGAGAGAGAGAGAGAGAGAGAGAGAGAGAGAGAGAGAGAGATATAATGACAGAAAGACAAACAGACAGTCAGACAAACAGAAAGCAAACAGGAAGATGGAAATAATAGCAGGTACACAGGTGTGCGCTCCGACTTGCGACACACACACACACACACACACACACACACACACACACATACACACACACACACACACACACACACACACATACACACACACATACACACTACAACAAACACTCTAACGAACAAACAGAACCAGACTACTAAAAAAATATAAAGGAAAGATAGACGTACAAACAAACGGCCAAACAGACAAACAGGAGGATAGAAAAGAAAGAAAAGGAAGAAATGAGAAAAGAAGAGTATGTAAAATGAACCAACCATCCGCTGTGACCCATCCATCGCTTGGCACCATTTGGCACCTTTTGGCACCTTTTGGCACCTTTTCCTCCCTCGCAACTTAGTGAATGAGTATCAGTCCTAAAAATCACGTCCACCAGCCTCCCTCCCTCTCCCTGGAGCGGCGGGTCGTGGAGGCGGTCGATGGTCAGCGCCTCGGATATATGATGGACGACCTTATGGCGTATGTGGGACCGTGTCAGTAGCGCTTAAATAGTTCAATCAGGGAGAGCAATGGAGAGCATCCTGTCCTATTGCAAGGCTGTGGGAGCGACTCGATCCTATGTTCTATCAGTGCCAGGTTATATTTATATTTATGTGGGATTATTTTTATTGTGTTTATATATAGGTGTGTGTGTGTGTGTGTGTGTGTGTGTGTGTGTGTGTGTGTGTGTGTGTGTGTGTGTGTGTGTGTGTGTGTGTGTGTGTGTGTGTGTGTGTGTGTGATTTTCATGATGGGTGTTTTCATGATGTAGGAAAAGGAGAAGGGAACGAGAGAGAGAGAGAGAGAGAGAGAGAGAGAGAGAGAGAGAGAGAGAGAGAGAGAGAGAGAGAGAGAGAGAGAGAGAGAGAGAGAGAGAGAGAGAGAGAGAGAGAGAGAGAGAGAGAGAGAGAGAGAGAGAGAGAGAGAGAGAGAGAGAGAGAGAGAGAGAGACCAACAGTCAATATGCTGTCTCTCTCTCTCTCTCTCTCTCTCTCTCTCTCTCTCTCTCTCTCTCTCTCTCTCTCCATCCTCATAGATAGAGGACATACCCGCGAGCAGACAGGCAGACAGGCAGACAGATAGACAGACAGACAGACAGACAGACAGGTAGATCAACAAGCAATCATGAACAAAGTGTAATCTGTTCTTAACTTAACATCTGATCACAAATGTTACAATGATTTCCTTTGAAATTGACAACTTTGTACATAATCTCTACTCATATAAATTTTTTTTTTTTATCATTTTTTCATCCCACTCTCTCTCCTCATCTTCCTTTATTCTTAGTTTTTTTTTTCTACATTAACTTAATTAACTGAGTTTACTTCAAATTTATCCTTTCATCTCTATGACTTCTTTTTTCTCTTTCTTTCTCTTTCTCCTTTTCTTTCCTCACCCTACCTCTTGAGTTTTCTTTCCACACCTTTCTCTCTCTTTCTTTCCCCTCTCTCTCTCTCTCTCTCTCTCTCTCTCTCTCTCTCTCTCTCTCTCTCTCTCTCTCTCTCTCTCGCCTCTTTCCCCCTCAGTCTCAAGATAATATAATGGTTTTAACTATTTGCATAAAGGGAAAAGTCTTAATTAATTATTTGGAATTATAAAAAGGAGATATTCAATAATCTGATTCTGACCTTTATTACCGCCCTCGCTCTCCTTTCCCTTACGTGCTGTTGTTGTTGTTGTTGTTGTTGTTGTTGTTGTTGTTGTTGTTGTTGTTGCTGTTGTTGTTGTTGATATAAACACTAATATGTATAAGCGATAATACATACATACGAGAGATTTAATGTAGTGTAGAGAAAATGAGAGAGAGAAAAAAAAAAAAGAACTCAGACAGACACAGAAAGAGACATAAAAGTTAAACAAAAGAAGTCACAAAATAATAAAAAGCAAAACAAAAAATAAATACAGAAATAAGAAGAAAAATTGAAACAGAATTAAGCTGCACCAACCCCTTCAATTACTCTGCGTCGGTTATATTTGATATCTAAACGACTCATCCAGCGATGGAGACTCATTTGCATTTCAACACCAAAACCTCGGAGGCGCTTCCCGCAGGAGTGCCAGCCAATCAGCTTTGCCTATTTATTTCTGAATTAATGAAAGGGAATTATTCTCATTGTCTCACTTTATTCTTTAACACCGAGCCTTTATTTTCACTGTAATTGAGGTCACAAAGAGAGAGAGAGAGAGAGAGAGAGAGAGAGAGAGGAGAGAGAGAGAGAGAGAGAGAGAGAGAGAGAGAGAGAGAGAGAGAGAGAGAGAGAGAGAGAGAGAGAGAGAGAGAGAGAAAGGTTTTCTGTGTGATTAATTTCACCGTTTGTGTTGCTGTTAAAAAGGAAGCTGTTTACACTAATGGGGTGGTGGGGGCCAGCTGTGAGGGTGGCAGCTGATGGGCCCAGAAAAGGGGTGAAGAGGAGGGAGAGGAAAGGGGAGAGAGAGGCTGCCTGTACGAAGAAGAGTAAAGGGAGAGGACCAAGGGAAGGGAGGGTGAATTAGGGAAGGATAGAAGAGAGAAATGATTAGTCTGGTGATATGATAGAGGGTTGAATAACGGATGAAAGCTACTCAAAGTCACTCAATTCCATGCGGGTGTTTAAATTTGAAAGAAGGTTAGAAGGAAAAGTTAATATCAAAGTTTCTTTTTATGATGCTCTTAATAAAAATGAAATTAGATGACAGCCACTCTAAAAAAAAGGTCGTAAATGAAATTAAGTTTGTATTTTTCACTGTGTGTGTGTGTGTGTGTGTGTGTGTGTGTGTGTGTGTGTGTGTGTGTGTGTGTGTGTGTGTGTGTGTGTGTGTGGTGGTCTATGCGGGAAACTAAAACCTGCCGTATAAATACTCATAAAAGTGGACAATTATGGCGAAGCGATGGGTTGGGTTAATGACCTTGATAATAATAGTGATAATAATAATAACAATAGTAATAATAATAATAATAATAATAATAATAATAATAATAATAATAATAATAATAATAATAGTAATAAAAAAAAAAATAATAATAATACATGTACTGGTATTCATATTGATGATAATAACGATATGCAGTTGAGAGAGAGAGAGAGAGAGAAAGAGACAGTGAGACAGAAAGAGACAGAGATGCAATAGCACTATACTGTACATCCGCAGGAAATGGACAATGTTGTCATTATCTGTCTATATTGTCAGTTCAGCCGCCATTTACAGACCAATGAATTTGCTGTCTCTTAACTGTTATTGTCAGCTTGCTTGTTTCCATGTCTGGCTGGTACTCCATCTGTTCTATGTGTTATTGTCCTGTCTATCTGTATGTATGTGTGTCTGTCTATTTGTCTCTCTCACAAGGATTTAAAATGATTCGTATACAATTTTGTGAAACATCGAAGTATATTCATATCATCCCTACCGTCAGCTTTCTGTTCCATGCCCTTCTTCACTCCTTTCTCCTTCACTCCATTCCATCTTCCCTCATTCTATCCCTCTCTCTTTATCTCCACTTCCTGTCACTTCTTTCCTCTATCTTGTTCTCTTTCTCTCCACTCCATTCATTCTGTCTCCATTTCAGCTTACAGTCCCTCTCTGGCCCTCCCTCCCTCCTCCTCTCCATTCCATCCTTAGCTACTTCAATCCTTCTTGCTCCATTTTTCTCCTCCTCTTCCTCCATGACAATGCAATTACCTATCGCAGGTCCCTTGTTGCCTGTCTCCATTTCCCTGTCTGCCAGTACAGCGAATATACATCTCGCTTATCGTAGTAAAAATGCATCGCCATTTCTCGTCGTCTATTTGCAAAGATCTGTATCCCATCTTCCTTCATGTCCTCCATATCTCTTCTTGTTTTCTCCGTATTGTCTCCCCTTTCTGCCTGTTTACCCCTGTTGTGTTTCTCTTTCCATGTCTGTTTGTGTGTGTGTGTGTGTGTGTGTGTGTGTGTGTGTGTGTGTGTGTGTGTGTGTGTGTGTGTGTGTGTGTGTGTGTGTGTGTGTGTGTGCATGCTTGAGTGTCTTTCTCCCACGAAACTCTTGTACACCCTTACTATGCATATTTGCATATGAATCAAGTTTTGCATTAATACATCACCACACAAGCATGCACAGTATACATACGTATATATTCATTCATAACCCGCACACATGTGTGTTCTAACCATTCTCCTTCGGGTTATTCTCTCCACCTTTATTACTCAGCTCAAACACACCCCCTTCATATCCCTGGAAGCTTTTATTTCTCTTTTGTTTACGAAGACTGAAATAGAGAAAAAGCTTCGTTAATGAGAAAAGAAAACGACTCGGCTATTGGGGAGGAAGAAGAGAAAGAGGGAAGGAAATGAGAGAAGGAAAGAGAGAAGGGAAGAGAGAAGGGAAGAAAGAAGGGAAGAAAGAAGGGAAGAAAGAAGGGAAGGGAAGGAAAGAGAAGGGAAGAAGGAGGAGAAGGAGGAGGAACACATAGGAACACATAGGAAGAACAAACAGCAACAGGCCTACTGGCCCTTACGAGGCTGTTTGTGATAAACTAGACTACACTATCTAATCTGGGATGAAGGATACAGGATAGTAAGGGTGAGGGATTCTCCCACCAGCCACGACTGGCAGGAGAGGAAGGCCAACCATGCAATATAAGTAAAAATAAATAAATAAATGCGTGGAATTAGATTAGTCTAGCCTATTACTACTGTCACTAACACTACTACCTGGCAAGCGATGTCAGGCCCCTAGCGACGTCCTTCCGAATCGAGATTTTGTAATTACTGTACATTAGAAGGAACTTGCTCAAAGTTTACTATGTTGACGAATAATGTTTTAGTTGCGGATTGGCTTCTAAGTATTTGTCCAGTCTATTTTTGAATGTATTAATTGTTTTACTGTCGACGACATTGGCGGGCAGGGAGTTCCAAACGTTAACGATCCGATTGAAAAAGAAATGTTTGGCTTCGTTGATGTGAATCTTTTACCAGTAATCTTAAAGTATGACGTCTTCTTGTTATATTTGATCGATCAAAAGTAATGTAATCTTCTGCATTGATATTATCAAATCCTTTAATTATCTTGAACATTTCAATTAAATCTCCTCTCATCCTTCGTTTTTCGAGGCTGAATAAGTTTAATTTTTTAAGTCTTTCTTCATAAGGTTTATTTTTCAGCCTTGGAATAATTTTCGTTATTCTACGCTGGACTCTTTCCAGTTTGTCAATGTCCTTTCTGTAATATGGGGACCAGAACTGTACGCAATATTCAAGATGAGGTCGTACTAGTGAATTATGCAGTTTTAATATGACTTTTTCTGATTATTTTCGAAAGTACGCCCAATAAAGCCGACCAATCTGTTAGCGGTTTTAACTACCTCTGAGCAATGCTGACTGGGTTTTAAATCGCTTGATATTGTGATTCCTAGATCTTTTCCTTGTTCACTGCAGAAAGTAGTTTTCCATTCATTTGGTACTGAACGTGATCATTATTTCTTCCGATATGTAGTACCTTACATTTATCGACGTTAAATTTCATTTGCCATTTATTGGCCCAAGACGTTAGTCGATCAAGGTCTGATTGTAAGACTTCTCTGTCACTTGTCGAAGTTACTTTAGAGAGGAGGAGGAGGAGGAGGAGGAGGAGGAGGAGGAGGAGGAGGAGGAGGAGGAGGAGAAGGAGGAGGAGGAGGAAAAAATTATACAACAAAAATAATGAATATAAACGATATTATTGGTAATAATATTATAAAGTTACCTTTCACACACTTACTTACTCACAAACACACACACACACACACACACACACACACACACACACACACACACACACACACACACACACACACACACACACACACACTTATGTCCACAATGAATTTTGAGTAATGCCTTCCTATCGATCAATTTATGTGTGTGTGTGTGTGTGTGTGTGTGTGTGTGTGTGTGTGTGTGTGTGTGTGTGTGTGTGTGGTGTGTGTGTGTGTGTGTGTGCGCGCGCGTGGTCAGGGTGGCGGGAATAAATTATGAGTTTGTTTTTGGACTCGTGACGTTATGAGGAAGTGAAAGTCGACCTTATACATAGTAGTATTAATGTAATAATTACGATAATAATGGTAATAATGATAATGAAGTAAAAGGAAAAAAATAGTTATACTAATAAGGATAATTACAACAGCTACGAAGGGAAATGAGTTGAATACATTTTTTTAATCTTTTTACCTGTTATGATGATGAACAAGGGGCGTTAAGTGCTTGCTAGAGGCGAATTTACTTTAAGCATGCAATATTTCTCTCTCTCTCTCTCGCTCTTCTCTCTCTCTCTCTCTCTCTCTCTCTCTCTCTCTCTCTCTCTCTCTCTCTCTCTCTCTCTCTCTCTCCTCTCTCTCTCTCTCTCTCTCTCTCTCTTTCTCTCAAAACCTGCATGGTGAAAAATTCTAGGGGAGAGAAAATATGTTACAGAAGTCTCGGAGAAGAACATAAATTATGTAAGATTGAAAAATGCCAGTAAAGCTTAAACACTGGCAAAGATTTATGGCAGACGGGCATTTTGTACAAGGAGGAAGAGTGGGGAAGGAGGAAGGCTGGAAAGGAGGATGTGAGAGAGAGAGAGAGAGAGAGAGAGAGAGAGAGAGAGAGAGAGAGAGAGAGAGAGAGAGAGAGAGAGAGAGAGACGAAATAAAGAATAGGGACATGAAGGACGAAGTGAGTCTGAACCTTAGACACTTTCGACCATGGACGAATATTGTAGGAATTGATGGGTTGCATTTGTACCCTGAGAGAGAGAGAGAGAGAGAGAGAGAGAGAGAGAGAGAGAGAGAGAGAGAGAGAGAGAGAGAGAGAGAGAGAGAGAGAGAGAGAGAGAGAGAGAGAGAGAGAGAGAGAGAGAGAGAGAGAGAGAAGGGTTTTTTTCTCAGAGGTGATGGAGGAAAGATAGATGGAGACACCACCCTCACCTGCCTCCAGAGTGATGGAAACGCATAACTCCATTAGAGTCCGCCAGGGGAGAGGGATATTGATGGTGCCTCACTTACGGCGGCCAAATATTTTTCTCGTCACTCATGATAATATTATTTGCCTGCGCGTGTAACCTTCTTAGCGAGCACACGTTTTTTTATATATTTTTAAATTTTTTTAATTCTTTTCTATGTTGAGTAAGGAACTGTTTTTTTTTATGTTTTTATTTATTTTATTTTCTTTTTCTTTGATTGTGTTCAGGTTTGATTCCTGTTAATCTTGATATACGTATACTTTTTTTTTTATTTTTTTTTATCACGCTTTGCAAATACAACTTAATGACATTTGTATTTGTTTTATCATGTCATTATATTACTATAACGAAAACAATAACGATAACAAACAACAACAATGATAATATATATAAGTAATAATGATAATAATAATAACAACAATAATAATAATAATAATAATAATAATAATAATAATAATAATAATAATAATAATAATAATACCAGCACCATGATGCGATAATGTTCCGCAGGTGAAGACAGGTAAGCGTGAGTCTCCTGATGCCTGTAACCCAGCAGCTCAAGGTCAAACACAGGTGAGAGTCAGAAGGGAGGGAGAGTGATGGAGGGTGGGGAGGGTGATGGTGGGAAGGGAGGAAGGGGAGGGGGACAATGAGGAATGAGGAGATGGGGAGGGAGGAGGGGCTGAGGGGACAATTGCATCGTTGTGAGGGTGTCAGTGGAGCGTTCACAGCCTGGTATTGTTCCCTTTGCCCTCCCATTTTTCACTGCCCGCTGTGTGTACGTACGTGTGTGTGTGTGTGTGTGTGTGTGTGTGTGTGTGTGTGTGTGTGTGTGTGTGTGTGTGTGTGTGTGTGTGTGTTTATTTACACACGTGACCCGATTCGCTGCTGAAAGATTCACGCACACACACCCAAAAAATCTGGGATAAAAAATTGAAGCAAGTGAAAGCAGACGACACACCTATATAGAACGCCGCTCGCACGCTCTAGTCAACAAACATTCCCTACACCACCACCACCACCACTACCACCACTATCACCATCACCACCACTATCACCATCACCACTATCACCATCCCTACCACCATCGCTGCCGCCGCCACCACCCACCACCATTAAGTAAAAAACAAACAAATATCAAACAAACGAAATAAGGGAAGCAAGGGGTGGGGTTAGAGCATTTCAATGACTGATTCTCTCTCTCTCTCTCTCTCTCTCTCTCTCTCTCTCTCTCTCTCTCTCTCTCTCTCTCTCTCTCTCTCTCTCTCTCTCTCTCTCTCTCTCTCTCTATGATCTCTCTCCCGTTCGTTTCACTTCATTCTTTCCAAGTTCTCTTCCCATCTACTCTCATCCTCCCCCGTCCCTTCATCCCCTCCTTCCTCCCTCCCCTTTTCCCTCCCTCCCTACCTCCCTCTCCATTTCCAATCCCCCTCAAATCACCACCACCATCATCATAACGAGCATCATCAGCCTCCCGCAGAGATCACCACCAACACTATCAGGCTGACACCATGAGACAATCACTACCACGACCACCACCACCACCACCACCACCACCACCACCACTCCTACTGCTATTATTATTACTACTACTACTATTACTATTACTATTATTTGTGTTAGATATAGAGCCATTATGTTACGAATAAGGCCGTTAATATCATGTTGTAATGTAATACGAGGCCTCAGGTTCTTGCTTGAGCGATACAGATTAAATTCAGCTCGTCTATCATCGCTCCCTCGTCCAGCTCAAAAGAAAAATTACACACGCTTGATTGTTTCCTAAGATGTTATTAGGAAGGTGTGTGTGTGTGTGTGTGTGTGTGTGTGTGTGTGTGTGTGTGTGTGTGTGTGTGTGTGTGTGTGTGTGTGGTGTGTGTGTGTGTGTGTGTGTTTTCTCAATAGTTTCGTAACACAAGTATGGTTTGAATAAATGAATTCTTTATTAATGAGTGAAAGAAAAGCCTACATTCCCACAATTTTTTTTCTTTCCTTCTGAGTTAGTGGATTGGGCGATAGCAAAGTTTCTTATACAAACTGACATTGATTATATAGTGTGGGACGTGTATACATTAAGATATCTCTCTCCCCTTCTTTCTCTTCTCTCCTATTTTCCTCCCCTATATCTCCTTTTCTTTCCTCCCTTTCCCTCTCTCATCTTCCTTATCTCCCTTTCATCACAAAATACACGTTTCTGGCTGGAAGATACATTTCTCGTTTCCGTAACCTGGAATTATGTGCTCAACCTTAGCTAATAATTCAAGCTCACGTTGACGCGGTTATTGTTGTTCAGGATGTGCTACAGGACGGGTCGTTATTATCATATATTATTTACATTTTTTTTATTATTGCTGCTACGTTATTTATAGAGGAAGAAATACGAAACATTATTATTTTTTTTAGTTAACTAGTCCTACTGTGTCATCTTTCTATATGTTTTCCATTTTTTATTCTTTGCTCTCGTCACCACACCTTGCCACGCCTTACCACGCCTTGCCATGCCTTGCCTTGCCTTGCCTTGCCTTGCCTCACCTGTGTGCTGCTTTTATTCTCTCACCTGGCGTGGCGTGAATTTGGGAGTTCCTGGGTCACCTGAGTAGACCTGGCCCGCCTCCGCCACCAGACCAGGAGAGGATGAGAAAGTTTATGCAGATTACATGCAAATTGAAGCCACCTGGAGAGGCAGGATCATCGCTCAGACTAAACGCTTCTTCACCTTCCTTCCTCCCTCCCTCACTCCCTTATTCCTCTTTCCTATCTTCTCTTTCTCTTCCCCCTCCTCATCTTCCTTCATTGTCATCATTTTTTTTTCTCGCATCCATCTCCAGGTGTTAAGTGCCGACCCACACCTGGTCACTCTCCCCTATTCCTCCCCCTTCTCCTCCTCCTCCTCCGCCTCCTTCTCCTTCTCCTCCTCCTCCTCCTCCTCCTCCTCTTCCTCTTCCTCCTCCTCCTACTCCTCCTCCTCCTCCCTCTTATCCGCACGTGGCTTGTTGTGGATTACACGGCTATTTATTTCGACTGTTTTCTTAACGCGTCAGCAAGTTGGGTGTTTTGGTGTTGTTTTATGAGTTAGAGGAAGACATGGTTGTGTTTGGAGGTTTCTATTTCCCTTTTTATATCTTTTTAGTTGCCTATGTTGTTTGTTTGTCTTTTTGAGTTGTGTTTATGTATAGTTGTTGTTGGTTTTATTGTTGCTGTTTTGTGTTGAACTGTGTCTTCTTACGATAGGATGTTTCTTTGAATAGAAACACACACACACACACACACACACACACACACACACACACACACACACACACACACACACACACACACACACACACACACACACACATATCAAAAATAATAATAATCAGACATATTAAGATACTCTACGAAAATCCTAAGAATTCAGCTATTTTTTTCATCCTTGACCAAACGAGCAGATCGTGTTTAATGGTCCTTGAAACGTTTGATGTCTGTAGATGGCTGGGGATGGATACATATAAGAAAGAGCACGGGTGAAGGTATAGACTCGAGGGGAAAAAGTGAAGTGTACAGGTGTTGTGGTGCCTCTTTAGAAGATTGAAAAGCTGACGGCAATTTATGTACTTTTTGTGGAGTGGTGATGGTGGTAATGATGGTAGTAGAGGAAAATTGGTGATGGTAGTGAGGTTGAAGGGTCGTTAATTTTATTGTGGTGATGGTGTGTGTAGTGCTTATGATGGTGGTTATAATGATGGTATGTTAATGATCTTGGAGACTTTAGAGTTTAGAGAAATGTAACTGGAAGGAGATGCTACTACTACTACTATTACTTTTACTACTGTTACTACTGCTACCATTACTACTACTACTACTACTACTACTACTACTACTACTACTACTACTACTACTACTACTACTACTACTACTACTACTATTATTAGGAGTATTTCATAACTTCTTAT
>JAXIVD010006805.1:20000-22501 GCA_036785275.1 Cancer borealis | reverse complement strand
GTGAGGTAGTTAGGGGGTGAGGTAGTTAGGGGGGTGAGGGGGTGAGGTAGAAAGGGAGGGTGAGGGGGTGAGGGACGGAGGGAGTTAGGAGGGGAGAGGGGGTGAGGGGGGGTGAGGGGCTGCAACCTTGGTAACTAGGAAACACTTGAAATAAGAGGAGAGTCATCAACAATGTTTAAAAGCAACTTACTTTTTTTTTTTTTTTTTTTTTTTTTTTTTTTTTACGTCTTACCTTTGATTTGTTTTGTTAGTCATCAGTTATTGGTAAAAAAAATAATAATAATCTAATGACTACTCCGCTGTTGTTGGTGTACCTTTTTTTATGCTCCGCTAGTTAATTTAGTTTTTTATTTAGTTTTTTATTCTACACTGGAGCTTCTACTATTATTGTAAGCACACACTACACTGCCTGCTTGTACAGACCTTGTATGTTTCAAGCTTGCTAGATGACACCTTCTTTCTGGAAATGTTAACACCTACCACACACTGACCGTCCATTCATTCTAGAGTGAAGCGTATTCATTCATTATTTTTCATTTTCATAATCTTTCAGTTGTTGTAATATTTGTGGCCAAGGTAGTTGTGTTCATCAGCTTTTAGCATCTCATCTTCATTGTTCAAGGTGTGACTGTGTACATTACTATTATTGAACATTACTTTAGTTTCCTCCTCTTCATTCTTAGAGCAATTTCAAGCCTTTTTCTCAGTGAACATTAAAAAAACACAAGTAATATTAAGGTGACGTCGTCTGAAAAAACAAACAAACTTGGGTTGAATTTATTCCCATTTATTTAAGAGTTCAGGTTTATGGAATGTTTTTTTTAAGATTGGCCTTGAATAGTTGTGTTGACAGTGCATCGCCTTGCTTGACTCCCTTCTTTTAATGTTGATTCTGTTAGTGATTTTGTTTATGTTAAGGAATCACCACTGAGCTCTTTACATTTATATTTGATGAGTGTTGCGAAGTATTCTATTGTTCCTTGTTTGCTTTTATAAGACAAATATTTTCTGTAGATCAAGAACCAAAGCAATTACTAAACAAAGAACTACAGCCACTACTACATAATTAATCCATGCACGATGTTGCTCATAATAGTAGATCAAGCGGGTTGTATATATTTTCTTCATTAAAGGACTCAATAAAATGTTCTTTCTCGTTATTTGCATTTTTAATTGTGAAGAAATAACAATGACTCGGACTGAAGGTTCTGCCACGGGCCTCGGGTAGCTACGGGGCCTCACACAAGGGGGAATACAACTAATGGAATGACACACAAGTATACATATCAATAATGGGCAACACATTTTTATACATTGATATAATTTTGCGTATCATTTTGCCAGCCAGATAAAGGCAAGATGGAAAATCACACTGTAGTTTTCTTATTTACAATATTAACAAACAATTAACTTTTTTTTATTAGTTTTATCATAAGAAAATACCTTCAATAAATCATCCACAATTCTCAGCTGATGATTTTGACATTATATTATAGAATAAACACACACACACACACGCACACGCACACGCACACGCACACGCACACGCACACACACACACACACACACACACACACACACACACACACACACACACACACACACACACACACACAAAGGAGGTAAAGGGTCCTTGTGAGACGCTAGATGATTAAGTTGAGCACTGGGTATGGCAGCTGGGCTCGGGTGAAGGTGAGGGTGAGAGTGAGGGGGGGAGGGGAGGGGAGGGGAGGGGAAGGGGGCTGGTCCGTCACGTTCTTAAGAGGTGGAATCTTGGCGAGCCTGTTGACACGACGGACCAGCATCGCTTCTTCCTTTTTCTTTCTTTTTTTCCTTCTTTTTCACGTTATTGTATTTTTTTCCCTTCTCTTTCCTTCCTTCCTTCCCTATGAGTGTTCCTTTCCGCGCCTACCCTTGGTCCGCTTCGCCTTCACTGCGCCAACACTGTAGCTTCGTTAACACCCGCTGGCTGGGGCGGCTCGCACGGTCCCTCTCGTTTAGGGATCATAACCCTGAGTTACCAACAGAAAGATCACGAGGAGTAGAAATCAAGTAACTTAAACTAAAGCTTTTACATAATTTAATAATAACTAAGGAGTCCACACAGGGGTCAGGGAAGGAATCGACGGAAGTGATGGAATGTCCCTTCACTTCTCGTTCTCTTTATCTTAGTGTTATTTGCACTTACCTAGACACGCTGTTATGTTTATGGTTATGTTTTAATCTTAAATTAAGATACTTCAATCCAAAAGTCGTTAATTATGTCATACTATTCTAGGGAAAAGAATGTGAGGTGTGGCGACTTAATACTGGTCCTCATCAGAGGGAAAATGCAAAACGCGAGATTTGTACATTACGTGCCACACGGCGGGAGGTAGACTGGCTGTGTGGATGAGCAGTCATGGGGCGGCGCTGGTCAAGCAGCTTCTTTGGCAGAAGCCTCACCTCCTCAACGGGCAAGTACTGGCGTGCAGGACTTGACGTTACAGTTAACCCCAAGG
>JAXIVD010006805.1:12500-15000 GCA_036785275.1 Cancer borealis | reverse complement strand
TGCTTTACCTCCCTCCCTCCTTCCCTCCCTCCCTCTGCCTCCTCCTCGTTTTTTTCCACTCCTCAAGGTAGACTTAGATTGCTCGTTAATCGCTAATAATTTTGTATCGTCACACACACACACACAGAGAAAGTCGCGTCAATTGTCACCGTTATTGATTAGACGAAGTTAGCGTTACAAGAAATTTCTATCTAGCTAGTGCCGTTGGTAGTGTTGCAAGACTTTCCTCGGCACACAGATAAGAGGGCGGGGTGCGGGGAGGAGAGGCAATGGCTGCAAATAGATAGCCTTGTTATATTATATGTGATTGTTTGTGTTTATTTATTTATTTATTTTTATTTTTTATTTTATTTACTTATTTATTCATTGATTTATTTATTATCTATCATCTATTTATTTATTTATTTGTTTATTATTATTATACTGGAGTTGTAGTTGACCGTCTATTCATTGATTCACATTTGCCAGTTCTTCCTTGACACAATGTAATATATATATGAGGAAGCCAAAATTCATCACCACACATACATAACAATAATAATAATAATAATAATAATGATAATAATAATAATAATAATAATAATAATAATAATAATAATAATAATAATAATAATAATAATAATTCACTCAGAAAAAACAACAACGTACTGTATCTGCTAACTCTCTTCTTTTTTTTTTTTTTTTTTTTTTTTTTTTTTTTTAACACCAATCTCGTAGAAAAAAAAGTGTGCAATCTACAAAAAAAAAAAGTAAAAAAAACAACAACTAAACATGAAATTATATAGCTACCGGCACAGACTTAACAACAGACTTAAAAAAAAAAAAAAAAAAAAAAAAAAAAAAAAAAAAGAGCAGTGACGCAAGGCAGCTCGCTCACTTTCCCAAATTCTGATGCGTCGACCCGTTCGGTAACAACATAACTGACGAACGAACGAACGAACGAACACACGACCAGGAAAAAACAAAGGAAAAAAAACAAGAGAAATAAAACAAGGGAAAAAAATTAAAAAAAACCTTCTCTCCGTTAGATGTGTGCATATAGAGAGGAGACGAAGCGCGTGTGTGAGTGTTTCTGCTTGTGTGTGTGCGTGTGCATGTGCGTGTGTGTGTGTGTGTGTGCGTGTGCGTGTGTGTGTGCGTGCGTGCGTGCGTGCGGGAGAGAGAGGTGGAGGTGAAGAAATCGTGAAGTGGCGTCTTCCGTATTTTCTTTCCCTTTTAGTTCCCAGCGCGTGGAAAGAAAAGTTCACTTACTATTTATAGCGAGTGTCACGTGCGTGTGCGTGTGCGTGTGCGTGTGCGTGTGCGTGTGCGTGTTACTAATCATTAAGCTCTAATCAACCTTCCACGGGTGTTCTCAGCATTGTTAGGTTTGGTAATTTAGTTAGGTTAGGTTAGGTTAGGTTAGGTTAGGTTAGGTGAGCCGAATAAAAAATATGTGATACGTTGAGTTTCAGGATTTGTGGGGTACAGACAGACAGATACATAGATAAATAGACAGGTAAGTATATATGTCGACAGGCAAGACAGCTACATATTAATCACTGTTAGTTTATTTGCATTCGCTGAGTGACTTTGCAAAATAACGTGAGACCAGCAGATGGCAAACAGATTGTAATCGTGTGTGTGTGTGTGTGTGTGTGTTTGTGTGTATGTGTGTGTGTGTGTGTGTGTGTGTGTGTGTGTATGTGTGTGTGTGTGTGTGTGTGTGTGTGTGTGTGTGTGTGTGTGTGTGTGTGTGTGTGTGTGTGTGTGTGTGTGTGTGTGTGTGTGTGTGTGTGTGTGTGTGTGTGTGTGTGTGTGTGTGTGTGTATGTATGTAAGTGTGAGTGCTTGCGTGTGTGCGTGCTTGCGTGTGATATGACGAAGGTGTCCACTCACTCACTCACTCACTCACTCACTCACTCTCACTTGATTCAGTATATTCACCTTCACTCACTCACTCAAGCTGTACCTGCATAAGATAGATAGATAGATAGATAGATTCTTGATTCCGCCAACACCCTCACCGTTTCCCAAGTTCGCCGCGGGTCTGATAAGCTGGGCGGTGCTGTGTGATGTAAGTGCGTTGTGTTGCTTGAGTCACCAGCTTGAAAAGACCACATTGCTTCATCCAATAAATCTCTATCTAGAAATGAGTGTGTGTTGTCTATTGAGAGGTGATTCCGCTTGAGTATTGACAGTCAGTAACGTTGTGTTCCAAACGATTCAAGTCTAGTCAGCGATACTTCCTCATTGCATCACGTAGTTTTATTCTTCATCATCAATTATTATTTTCTTTCAGCGTTTCATGTTCCTGTACCACATGTTCTCGGCAGAGTTAAATATTGAGATTATGAAGTTGAAGAAATATATAGAAGAAGAAAAATGAAATGAGAAACTAAAGTAAAAGTAAAAGAAAAACTCTGAAAGACAGGTAATTGTTGATGATCACTTAAGTGTATTGTGTAACACGGGGGTTTAGTTTGGTCTACATTACATTCAAACAGTTTATTCCCCTCTCA
>JAXIVD010006805.1:0-7500 GCA_036785275.1 Cancer borealis | reverse complement strand
TTCAATATCCTCGCTCCGCCTCTTCTCCTTCCCTTCCTCGGCCAAGCTGCCTCTCACGGCTTTTATTCTGACTCACTAAAATAACTACATTACTATTTATGGGAGAGAAAAACTGACTACATTACTATTATTATATTATTGTATGCTATTGTCTCTCCTTTGTACTTACTTTGTCTGTTCGTGTTGCCTATGCCTTCGGGCGAAATGGAATTATTATTATTATTATTATTACCATTATTATTATCATTATTATTATTATTATTATTATTATTATTATTATTATTATTATTATTATTATTATTATTATTATTACTTATCAATACAGGCCTAACCGGTTGTAACGGTAAACTATTTGACGAGGTAGAAACTGAAAGTGATTAGAGGTGCGGTGTTAAGTAGCTGGAACGTTAGGTTTTCGAGTGTTGGAACGTTAGAAGCGAGTGTTGCAACCTTGGTGAGTGTGTGTGGGAGGGGGGAATAAGTGAACGTTTGGTGTGTGTGGGGATGTGAGGGAACGTTTGTGTGTGTGGGGATGTGAGGGAACGTTTTGTGTGTGTGGGGATGTGAGGGAACGTTTGTGTGTGTATGGGTGAGGGAACGTTTGTGTGTGTGGGGGTGTGAGGGAACGTTTGTGTGTGGGTGGGGGTGTGAGGAAACATTTGTGTATATGGGTGAGGGAACGTTTGTCTGTGTGGGGTTGTAAGGGAACGTTTGTGTGTGGGGGGTGTGAAGAAACGAGTAACGAGGACTCCAGAGAAAGTGTGAGTGGGTGTGAAATCGTGCGTACAAGCAGGTTACCTAACTGACAAATGCGTTAGAAGGTAGACTTAAAAAGTTGTCAAGATAATGCTAAACTTAACCCAGACGACTCTTGAAAGCTGGTGAGTGAGATAAAGAAAAAAGAGAGAAAAAAAAACGTATGCATGTGTGAGTGAGGTGAGTGAGGATGTTGTGGCAGATAGCGAAAGGTTCTTGGCCTCTCTACGTCAGCTGGTGTAGGTAGTGGGGTAGGTTAGGTGGTGGTGGTGGTGGTGGTGGTGGTGGTGGAGTGAGTACAAGGCTGGTGTAGGTAGTGGGTAGGTGGGGTTAGGGTCGTGACTGGTCGGCTGGACTAGGGGACACCCAATCACCTTCACCATGAGACTATTTTTCAGCAAGGTGGATTTTCTTAGTAACATCATTTCCGTGTCTAGTTGTGTAGTGCAATGGCCTCCCCGCACGAATATTTTGCCTTTTTTGTGTGTATCTTACTTCATCTTTTCGCATCTTTTCTCTGAACCTTATCCTCGTGTTGCGTCATCCTTACTCCTCTTCCTCTCTCTTTTTTTTTTTATCTCTTTTATCTACTTTCTCTACTTCTCTCTCTCTTCTTTCTTTCTTTCTTCTTTATTACTTCACCAACCATAGTTCCGTCAGTCAGTCAGTCAGTCAGTCAGTCATCACCAGTTTATACATTCAGAATCAACCTCGACAGTCTCTCGCCAGTGTGATGTAGAATTCAATTACGTGTGAGAACCAGCGGACGTATAACAACGATTTGAAACACTCCATCTCATGTAGGCAATGGTGTTTACAATGTCTGTGTTTATATGCAATCTCCTGTATGTTTGTGTGTGTGTGTGTGTGTGTGTGTGTGTGTGTGTGTGTGTGTGTGTGTGTGTGTGTGGTGTGTGTGTGTGTTGTGTGTGTGTTGTGTGTAGTGTCTCTCTCTCTCTCTCTCTCCTCTCTCTCTCTTCTCTCTCTCTCTCTCTCTCTCTCTCTCTCTCTCTCTCTCTCTCTCTCTCATCTCTCTCTCTCTCTCTCTCTCTCTCTCTCTCTCTCTCTCTATCTCTCTCTCTCACTCTCTCTCTCTCTCTCTCTCTCTCTTTCACTCTCTCTCTCTTTCACTCTCTCTCTCTTTCACTCTCTCTCTCTTTCACTCTCTCTTTCTCTCGCCTCCACCACCGCCGCCGCCGCACGTGGTAGAGGTCCGCTGCGCACCTCTTGCTTCACTTGAGGTTCGGTAAGAAGTCGGCGGAGAAAGTAAAGTTTTGGCGCGAGGAGGCGATGCTACGCCGAACCTGTTTCCGGTTGTCATCTACCTGAGGTGCGGGGTTTTAAGGGCACTTGCTCCGCGCCCGCGTGGTGAGGTGGCGGTGTTGTCTGTATGGCCACGCCCCACCACCATCACCACCACCACCACCATCATCACCATCACCACCATCACCAGTTTATACCACCCAACCTTTCTCCAGTCTCTCTGCAACTCTCCTTCTCTCTCCTCTTCTCTCTTTTCCTTCCTTACTCTCTCTCATACATATGCATACACACTCATACAGTCGCATCACACACAGCACTTTAGCACTCTCCTTTTACACTCAGCCTCTCTCTTGTACAACGACCACACTCTCCACACCACATTCCTTATAAACACATCCTTGTTTCACCGTTGTTATCGTGCCTTTACCTATGCATCGTACCGTACACACACCTAACAACACACCGTATCTCCGCATATCTCCCTCCTCCACATCCCTACACTTTTTCCCTTGCACAGAACACTCACAACTCAGGTTAATTCTTCTTTCTTCACCAGCCCTCAACAGTATCATTCTTGTTTTCGATCCTAAAATCTCTCCCCACTACACCTTAAGGCCAATGACACGAGCAGTAGTTGTGTTTACCTCGCTGTCTATCGCTAGGATGTTCAGCAAAAACCTACCAGATCTTCCCCGTTGCCTCACTTCAAGAATACCTGTTCTTATATCACTATGGCGGGTAATTAGCGGAAAAAAATGCCTCAAGGTCCTCTATTCACGGTGTTCGAGAGGCGTGGCAGCAACGTCCTTCTCGTAATCCTCGCCACGGATGTCGACCTCCTTGCCTCGCACTCCCACACAAGGCAAGTCTTCAACAGCCACTTCCCGACGCCTGTGTTATTGCCAGTCACGCTGAGGCAACACACATCACTAAGTTACTGACCCAGCCTGACCTACCACACGCTAACCTCATCCAATCTTCGGGGTTGCCATAGTTTTGTTCCCTAACCTAAGTAGCTATTTTTCCGTTGCGTCTTTTTTTTTTTTTTCACCAAGGCATCGCACCGCTCCTTACTGGCGAACCTCTGCCTGCACGTGCTCGTTTTATCAAAGTGAGAGGATCAAGGTGACAAGCTCCTTCCCTTCCTCATGACAAAGAAGATTTCGTTGCTGTAATTTATGCATGTGTGTGTGTGTGTGTGTGTGTGTGTGTGTGTGTGTGTGTGTGTGTGTTTCTTAATTAACATTACCATCCTACCATCACCCCCCCTTGCAGTATGACCACATCAATGCTTGCAATCGCGGAAGAAAAGCGATATCCCGTGGTACCTCTCGTCTCCCCTTTCCCTCCGCCCCTCCGTCCCTACCCCACAGTGAAGAGTTGTCTAGTGTTCCCCCTTCCCTCCTCTCTCTCCTCCCCGCCTTACGGTCACACGCTGTCTGCTGGTTCCCTTTCCTTCCCCCTTCTATTCCCCCCTCCCCGTTCCTTTCCCTCATGCCTTCACTATAATACCTTCACTCTCACTCTCCATCACTCTCCATCTTACGTATACTACTGGTTAATTTTCTTTTATTCTCTCTCTCTCTCTCTCTCTCTCTCTCTCTCTCTCTATATATATATATATATATATATATATATATATATATATATATATATATATATATATATATATATGTATATATATATATATATATATATATATATATATATATATATATATATATATATATATATATTTATATATTTTGCGCATACACAGAAAAACACTATTTTTTCACGAAATGTTGCATTGATTGAAGTATGTTGATATTATCACATGTGTGTGTGTGTGTGTGTGTGTGTGTGTGTGTGTGTGTGTGTGTGTGTGTGTGTGTGTGTGTGTATGTGTGTGTGTGTGTGTGTGTGTGTGTGTGTGTGTGTGGTGCGGTGAGAGCTCAAAAGTGAAGGTAAGTTGGTCGGCCAAGTCCCCGAGGGCCGGGCCGCCCCTCTGCTCGCCGAGGAGTCACTCCGTCACCTATCACTTGGCCTCCTCCACCACTGGCCTGCTGCAGGAGGTTGGGGCGGCGTCGGGTGCCACCGCGCTCACCACTTCTAAACGACCGCGGTACCTTTAAATTTCTCCAAAATTTAGAGCCGCGAGGCACGGACGGCAAGTGTGTGTCGCACGTCGAGGTCATGAATTAATATGTGATAATAGATTGGCCAGCAGCCGAGGATCAGAATCCTTTCACAAAATCATCGCGCCGCCGCACCTCTGAAACAGACACAACCAGCTGGCTGAAGGGGCAGCTGAGGCGGCAAATAGGTCAACCAGCGCTTCCCAACACTATCACTCTCGGTGCGACCAGTAAGAGTGGAAGGAGCACCTCATGTCTATTACCTGCTGGCGGGGCGTCCAGAGGCCCGCTGCCTGACAGTAGATAAGACGCCGAGGCTAAACACGTCTTGAGGAAGGCCTCCATGGTACAGCAGGGAAGCGTCGGGTGCAGCAGAACAGAGCCTCACGCCACCATCACCACACCATTCACTGCACTGCCACTCCACCCACTGGCAACACTCTGCGGTAAATCCAAGACGGGAGGTCACACGGAGCGGCGAGTAAGGCTGCCGGAGCGAAAGTTAACGTAACCCGCGCCTGGCGAGCACTGGGGTGGACTGGGGAGAGACCTAGCGGGGGACACACTTACATACTCCGACCCCCACCCCTGTCCACACACCTCCCCTCACCCTGCTCCCCCTCACTTCATGTGTGTGTGTGTGTGTGTGTGTGTGTGTGTGTATGTGTGTATGTGTGTGTGCACATGTGCGCATGCGTGTGCGTGCGCGTGCGTGCGTGCATGCATACAAATGTGTGCATATCTATCTATCACCATGGCTGTATCAGTGTGTTAGTATATTAGTGCGTGTGTATGCTATAATAACAATGATAATAATAGTAATAAAAATAATAATAATAATGATAAAAATAATAATAGTAGTAATTGAAATAATAATGATAATGATAATAATAGTAGTAATTTAAATAATAATGATAATAATAATGATAGTAGTAATAACAATAATAATAATAATAATAATAATAATAATAATAATAATAATAATAATAATAATAATAATAATAATAATAATAATAATAATAATAATAATGATAATAGTAATAACAATAAAAATAATCGTATGGATAATAATGATAATGATAATAATAATGATAATTGTAATTATGATAATAATAATGATAATAATGATAGTGATGATAATAGTGATGATAACAATAGTAATTGTAGAAATAAAAATAATGATAATGATGATAATAATAATAATCATGATAATAATAGTTATAATGATAGTAATAACAATGATGATATTAATAATAATGATAATAATAATAATAATAATAATTATTATTATTATTATTATTATTATTATTATAATAATATGATAATGATTACAATGATAATGATAATAATGTAATTATGACAATAATAATGATGATAGAATTAGATATAACAATGATAATATTGATATTTACAATAATGATAGAAATTACAATGATAATAATAATAATGGTAATAACAATAATAATCACATTAATGATAGTAATGATGATAATGGTAAGAATAATAAAGACAAATGCTTGATGAAATATTTATTAAGTTTTAAGTTAAGATGTACACTTAAAAATTAGGAGTGTGTGTGTGTGTGTGTGTGTGTGTGTGTGTGTGTGTGTGTGTGTGTGTGTGTGTGTGTGTGTGTGTGTGTGTGTGTGTGTGTGTGTGTGTGTGTGTGTGTGTGTGTGTGTGTGTGTGTGCGTGTGCGTGTGCGTGTGCGTTCTTGAGTGCGTGTATGTATACCTGCGTGTTTGTGTGTGTGCGTGTTTATGTGCGCACTAGCATACTCCTTCCCTACCAACCCACAAAAAATTAGCTCCTTTTCCTCCTTCTCGTTTGTCTTATCTTCCTCTTCCTTTTCCCTCTCATATTATCTCTCTTATTTTTTACTCCTCCTCCTCCTCCTATTTTCTACTCCTCCTCCTCCTATTTTTTACTCCTTCTCCTCTTCCTCCTCCTCCTCCTCCTCTTCCTCCTCCTCCTCCTCCTCCTCCTCCTCCTCCTCCTCCTCCTCCTCCTCCTCCTCCTCCTCTTTTCTTTTCCTAACCTTTCTTCTTCTTTGCTTCCTACGTGCCTTGTGTCTGCCTCACTCCCTCCATTACCCTCCCTCCCATAAATCAAATGTTTGCAGTGCGTCTCTTCCGTGTCTGTGTGGGCGTGCTTGAAGGGGGGGAGCGGGGGAGAGGGGCAAAGGGGGAGGGTTGGTGGGGGAGGGCAGAGGGGCAAGGTTGCTTGTTGAACGAAGCACTTAAGGATGTGAATTGATCTAATGTATCTGTGAGTGTGGTGTATTTTTTATTTTATTTTATTATTATTTTTTTTTGTCTATCCAGCACACACCACATCTATCCCACCCTCCCTCTCTCTCTCTCTCTCTCTCTCTCTCTCTCTCTCTCTCCCTTTCTTTTTTTCTCTCTCTCACCCACTCACCTTCGCCTCGTCCACCGCTAACACTTCAAAGACTGGACAGGTAAATTAATCCCTTAACTGACCCTCCCTTACCTGCAGTACGTGTCGGCGAAGGGAACGAGGTCATGGTGCTTCCAAGGACAGGGCAGCGCGGGGCAAGGTGGAAGGACGGGGTGGGATAAGGAGCTTGTGGTTGGAGTTGGTGTTAGGAGGCGGGGCAGAACGAAGTGGGTTGAGGTGGAGCAAGGTGGGGATGTGGTGGGGAGAGGCGGAGCTACTGCAAGGGTTTAGGGAAGTGCAGGATGATAATGAGGGGAGGGCTAGACTAAGGGGTGTGGCGTAGGTCTGAGAAGAACAAGAGGGGAAGACAAGGTATATGGAAGCAGTCAAGCGGTAGGACGTCATTTTGTACTCCATAGACAGATAGATAGACAGACAGACAGACAGACAGACGGGTAGACGGAAGAATGGATCAACAAACAGACACACACTAAGACAGACAAACAGACAGACAGATAACACCTAAATAAGAAGACAAGCACAATAGGCGGTAATGTTAATGAACCAAGAGAGAAATTAATAGACGATAGATAAGACACAAGGTCGGATGTAACCTGAATAAATAGGCTCACATTAGACATGCAAGCAAACAAGCATTCAAAAACACACACACACACACACACACACACATACACACAAGCACATACACATACACAAACACACTTACACACATACACACATACACATACTCACAAGCACACACATACATAAAAGCACACACACACGAGCATATACACCCACATATATATATACACACACAAGGACTCACACCCACATACACACACGCACATTCACAAGCACACACAAACACTCACACAGACATTCACAAGCACACAGAGGGACACACAAACACACAAGCATACAAGCACACACATTAGCACACAAACACACACACAAGCACACA
>JAXIVD010006804.1:10000-22503 GCA_036785275.1 Cancer borealis | reverse complement strand
GTGGTGGTGGTGTGGGCGGCGCCGAACGGGCTGGCGGCGCGACCCTCCACCACACACAACCCACCCACCCACCCCCTCCACAACACACACACACACACACACACACACACACGGCACGAGGGGGAGCACGTCGGAGCGTCCACCCATTCCCCTCTAACGGTGCTGGGGAAGGAGGGGAAGGAGGAGAAAGGGACGGGAGAGGAGGGGAGGGAAGGGGAGGGATGGGGAGGGGAAATCAGAAGGCCTGGGGTGGTTGGGGGTGGCTAGGGCTTCCCCAGCAACACCTCCTCCAGGATCCACCCCCCTCAACCTCAGCTGGGGGGGAAGGAGGGGGAGGAGAGAGAGGGAGAGAGGAATGTATAGTGTCTAAGTGAAGGGAAGAAGGAGGGAAGAGGGGAACAAGGGGAGAAAAGAGAGGGAAAAAAGTGTGAAGGCTTGATGAATGTGAAGAGGAAAGGAAGGATGAAGGTGTGAAGAGGTGTGACAGGAGGGGAGGGGTGTGCTGGGGGGGGTGAGGGGTGTTATGTGAGGGGGGGGGGGGGGCGGAAGTACAGTGACTTCCTGGTGGGGGAGAGTATGAGAGGGAGGGAGAGGAAGAATAGGCACGTGGTCACATCCGGGGGAGAGGAGAGAGAGGGGAGAGGTGAGGGGAGGAAATTTTCAGGAACAAGCAGACGATAACAATACCCCATACTAGCCTCTCCCCTTCTCTCTCTCTCTCTCTCTCTCTCTCTCTCTCTCTCTCTCTCTCTCTCTCTCTCTCTCTCTCTCTCTCTCTCTCTCTCTCTCTCAACTACCCAGCAACAATAATATTACATCAAGGTCGCCTCTATCTATCTATCTATCTATCTATCTATCTATTTATCTATCTATTCATCTATCTATCTATTTATCTATCATTCTAGAAAAATATTTAAGGAGTCAAAATTAGAAAGGGAAGGAAGGGAAGGAAGGGAAGGAAGGGAAGGAAGGGAAAGAAAGGAAAGGGGAGGAAGGAAAGGGAGGGAAAAATATATTGGGGGAAAAACTTAAATATATAGAAACGAGGAAGGGAGAGAGAGGGAGGGAAAGTAGAAATGGAGAAGGGAGAGAATGGGAGGTAAGGGAAAAAAGTGAAGATGTATAGGAGAGAGAGAGAGAGAGAGAGAGAGAGAGAGAGAGAGAGAGAGAGAGAGAGAGAGAGAGAGAGAGAGAGAGAGAGAGAGAATAGTGGTAAACGGTTGTGGTTGAGCACTACATACATCCCCTACAACCTCCACCACAACTACAACCACTACTACCACACACGACCCTCACAACCACCACAAAATTAAAAAAAAAATAATAATGTATAAGAAAATGAGGACAAACAAGAAATAAAAGAGAGAGAGAGAGAGAGAGAGAGAGAGAGAGAGAGAGAGAGAGAGAGAGAGAGAGAGAGAGAGAGAGAGAGAAGGAAAATACAGTAGGAAAAGTATGTGAGTCAAATGTTAAACCATCACCATCACTCACCACCACAATCACCACCATCATCACCACTGCAACCATCTCAATGCTGTCATCACTAACACACACACACTCTCTCTCTCTCTCTCTCTCTTTCTCTCTTTCTCTTTCTCTCTCTCTCTCTCTCTCTCTCTCTCTCTCTCTCTTAAAGGTGAGAGGGTCTTCCTGTAACTCTACTCTTGAAGCTAAAACAATGACGTGTGTGTGTGTGTGTGTGTGTGTGTGTGTGTGTGTTGTGTGTGTGTGTGTGTGTGTGTGTGTGTGTGTGTGTGTGTGCGTGCGTTGAGTGTCTAAATATACACTATTCAGCTGCATATGCGTCTTGCACTAGTAGTTGTACATCAGTATGCACGCAATATCTCTCTCTCTCTCTCTCTCTCTCTCTCTCTCTCTCTCTCTCTCTCTCTCTCTCTCTCTCTCTCTCTCTCTCTCATACAACACGTGGACTCATAGATACTTCACCTTCTCTCTCTCTCTCTCTCTCTCTCTCTCTCTCTCTCTCTCTCTCTCTCTTCTCTCTCTCTCTCTACCTCTTCTCCTCATTCTGTTCTGTACCTTACGTCCCCTCGATCTGTTTTCATCCTCCCCTTCTCTCCCTCCTTCCCCTCCTCTTCTCCCCCTTTCCCTCTCCTAAGTGGTAGTACCCGGCATATGTGCAGCGTGTGGCGGGGAGGGAAAACAGGAATGGGAGGGTGTGTTGGGGGAGGGAAGGAGGAAGGGTGGAGGAAGGGGAGGTAAGGGAGGGAAGGTAAGGGGTGATATATTGATTGTTATTCGCTGTTATTGATGTTATTGTTATTTATTATTATTATTATTATTATTTATGTATTATTATTATTATTTATTATTATTGTTGATCTTGTAAATAAAAAAAACTTCATAAGATAACAATAAGAGTCAAGGAGATCTAAGATAACACTGATGAGAGAGAGAGAGAGAGAGAGAGAGAGAGAGAGAGAGAGAGAGAGAGAGGAGAGAGAGAGAGAGAGAGAGAGAGAGAGAGAGAGAGAACGAATGACTTCAAAAAAATAAAACGAAAAAAAAAAAAAAAAAAGAAAAAAAAAAAAAAAGCAAGACTACTACAGGTTGCATCCTTGTCTCGCCTTGGGCATGTGTGTGTGTGTGTGTGTGTGTGTGTGTGTGTGTGTGTGTGTGTGTGTGTGTGTGTGTGTGTGTCACTAGCGGCCCGGGGCACAATCTCCTACCTCGGGGAACCCCTTTAAACAGAGGCAGCTGCAGAATTTAAGTGGTAATGCAGGTTAGTAGTAGTAGTAGTAGTAGTAGTAGTAGTAGTAGTAAACAGGACTTTGTATGAGAGAAGGAGAGAGAGAGAGAGAGAGAGAGAGAGGAGAGAGAGAGAGAGATGAGAGAGAGAGAGAGAAGAGAGAGAGAGAGAGAGAAACACAACAGCAGTGTACTAACTTTCATTCTTGTCTCGTAACACTAAAGCAAGAACGCACAAGATAGAGGCAAGAAAACAGAGAAACAAAACAAAACACACACACACACACACACACACACACAGGCCGTTCATTCTCTCCCTCCACGTTGCATTTCTATATTTAAACACACACAAAGAGCTGTTCCCAAAATTTTCATTGTGTTTTTTATTTCCCATTTTTCTTTCTTCTTCCCTTCCTTTCCTTATTGCTTTCCCTCTTATCCTTCCTTCCTTCCTTCCTCCTTCTATCCTCCCTTTCCATCCTTCCCTCCTCTCTTATCTTCCCTCTATCCTTGCTTCCTTCTCTTTCATCCTTCCTTTCCTCCTTATCCTTCCTTCTATCCTCTCTTTCTTCCCTATCCATCCTTCCTTCCTCTCTTATCTTCCTTCTATCCTTGCTTCCTTTCCTTTCCTCCTTATCCTCCCTCCCTTCCTTTCCTTCCCTTCCTTCCTCAGAGTACCTTGGAGGCTGTGCACGTGTGGTCATTAAGGTGTGCACGTGCATCACTTAGGTGTTCACGGTCGATGGCGTGCACGTGCCTTCCTTTTGCTAATTAATAGATCGTATAAAAAAAAAATGGTACGAAAAATGCAACTTATATAAACAGCAAGAAAGGTGAAGTAGGACCAAGAGGAGGAGGAGGAGGAGGAGGAGGAGGAGGAGGAGGAGGAGGAGGAGGAGGAGGAGGAGAGGAAGGAGGAAGAGGAAGAGGAAGAAGAGAGGAGGAGGAGGAGGGAGGAAGCTTGAAGAATGTAGCAAGCAAACAAGAAAGAAAGAAAACACACACACACACACACACACACACACACACACACACACACACACACACACACACACACGCACGAAAAAAAACCTTCACTGATAGAAGATGCAATTTATAGATAAATCATTGTATTAACGGCATATTGACTCTCTCTCTCTCTATCTCTCTCTCTCTGCTCTCTCTCTCTCTCTCTCTCTCTCTCTCTCTCTCTAAACACTCCTCCTTTAAATTCAACCAACGAGGGGAAAAAAAAAAAAGAGGAACCGCTGGAACGCCGCGAGGGGAGGAGGAGGAGGAGGAGGAGGAGGAGGAGGAGGAGGAGGAGGAGGAGGAGGGAGAAGGAGGAGGAGGAGGATGTTTAAAGATGGGAGGGTGGTCTGTGTACATGGAGGGGTAGGAGGAGGGGGTTAAGGTAAGAAGAGGGGAGAGGGGGGAGGAGAGGGGGCTGGGATTAGAGGGGGAAGGGGAGGAACAATTTGAAGAGAGGAAGGAAGGGGAGAGGAGTGAGGGAGAGGTGAAACATGGGTATATATTGGATGTGATAGCAATTGGGTATTAGGAGAGAGAGAGAGAGAGAGAGAGAGAGAGAGAGGAGAGAGAGAGAGAGAGAGACGAGATGAGAGGAGAGAGAGAGAGAGAGAGGTGGGAGAAAGAGGGGAGGTGAGGGAAGCAGCTGCAGTTATAGTAAAAAAGATAAGGGATTTGGGAGGGTATAACTGCATTGAGAGAGAGAGAGAGGAGAGAGAGAGAGAGAGAGAGAGAGAGAGAGAGGAGAGAGAGAGAGAGAGAGAGAGAGAGAGAGAGGATAACTCATCACTCATGTCATCACACTGTGCCTCATTTACTAGCCTCCCCCCCACCTATAACGACCTCATTTAACTTACACAACCTCGATATAACGCCACTCCGCACATCTGCAACGCACACCTGCTTAACCACACACAACACACACACACACACACACACACACACACACACACACACACACACACACACACTGAGCGAGATTGGGAACCCACGTCTTGCTGGGTGGTAGGCGGGGACGTTAACCACTGACCCACTGGAGGTAAGGTAAGGTACTGATCAGGTAAGGTAAGGTAAGGTAGTATTAAAACAAGGTAAGGTTAGGTTAGATTAAGGCATAGCAAGGCAAGGGTCAGTCAGTAGCTTGTAAGACATCATGAGTAGCAGCAGTAAGCAGTAATGTAACAGTTAGTCCGTGCCCCGCCCACACCACTCAGGGTTTAGCAAATCACTCTGTACTAACACCACTATATAACACAACACAGACCCGCGCGTGCCAGCTGTCTCTAAGTACAAAAAAAATAAATACATACATACACAGACCCCCTAGCAGTGTGCGTGTGTGTGTGCCTCTGTATGATGTATTACCACCACAAAAAAACATCCACTGTATCACTATATTATCCTTTCTCTAAGTCAAGTAGTTAGTGTAGAGTAGTTATATTAAACAGCCTTCGCAGAGACCCTAGGGTATGTTGCTGTTTGGGTTCCCTTGTATAATAACACCATAACAGGATAGTATAGTGAGGTTATGATTGTCCTTACGCCCCTCTTAAACCTCCCAAAACAGGTCACTATACCACTAGACCCACACCATCACCCAAACACACCTACACACACACGCACACACACCTACACCTGTCTACTACACCTCCACACACACACAGGTGCCACACTCAATAACACAACACAACACAATACAACCCAATTTACCAGCCAGTCAGTAAAAAATAATGGGAGTGAAGAAAGAATGATGAATGAATATGAAATGAATACGAACATTGGGATAAAAGGAGATGATAATAATAATGGAGATGTAGGAAAATTACACCATAAGATGAAAGAAAGAAAAACTGTCACATGGAGGAGGAGGAGGAGGGGAAGGAGGAGAAGTTAAGGGTGGTGGGGGGAGGGAAGACGTGAGGACAGTGACACGACAGGAGATGTGGAGCAAGGATGGAGGGGAAGGGAAAGGGGAAGGGAGGGGAAGGGGAGGGAAGGACCGTGAATGACGGATAGCGGGAGAGGGAAGGGAAGGGGAGGAACTGAGGATAGAGAGAGTACATTTGAGACGGAAAAGGAGGAGGGAAGGGCTACCGTGGAGAGAGAGAGAGAGAGAGAGAGAGAGAGAGAGAGAGAGAGAGAGAGAGAGAGAGAGAGAGAGAGAGAGAGAGAGAAGGTCTTCCCCCGTCATCTTCGTGGTTGTGATGAGGCGTTGTGGTGAGCTCCGGTTACCTTTCCCCTCCAGACAACACCACCACCACCACCACCACCGCAGCGAACCTCACCGCATCACCATTCCTACACACCACCCTTGCTTGCATCACCATCATCATCATCATCACTGCAGCATCACCATCGCCACTACAACAACCACCTGTCACGCTATAACTAGGCAACACCACACCACTACAACATCACTGAGAATCTATTACACTCTCTCTCTCTTCTTCCTCTTCAAAAATGTTATAATGATGTTCTCGTTTTGTTATTATGTGTTCTTATTGTACTTTTATTGTGTTCTGTTTTGTGTATGTATGTATGTATGTATGTATGTTCCTCTTCTTCTCCTTCCCTTTGTATTATGGTGTATGTATACTAGGTAGGGGAAGGAGAATGAGTGTGTATTAATAAGTATAAGTAGCCAGTGGAAGGAAGGGACGTTTAAAGTATTCGATAGCATGAACTTGTAGCTTTTGTTATGCCTTATTAACGGGTCCTCACGATGCCACACACACACACACACACACACACACACACACACACACTTACATAGCAATAACCTCACCATATTATGAAACAAACCACATTATCCCATGACACAAATTGAATAACAACAAAAAATGAAAATCACCTCATGTGACGTAAGGACACACATACACACACACACACACACACACACACACACACACACACACACACACACACACACACACACACATACATACATACACTGCAACACCAGCAAACGTTTCCTCAACACACAACAATTATATATACAAAAAAAACACACATAAAACAAAACAAACACCGTATGTATTAATTATCTAGCGTCGTGTTGGCTCTTGTGTGGGTGTCACGCGTGGCTCTGGCTCTTAGATCAACCCCGCACGACTCTTAACTCTAAATTAACTCTTAAAAAAGGTATATATTCATGTTTATCAAAAGAAATTATCAATCAAGTATAAGTAAAACAAACACACACACACATACACGCACACAGGTATAGTTGTGTGCGTGTGCGTGTGTATGTATGTGTGCGCGCCTCACCTGCCGCATCTCCCATCACTGTTGGTCTGTGCCTCGAGGTGATCTTTGCTAATTAACACCTGCAGCGCCCCATCATCACAGGTGCAGCTTCCAGGGGCACGGGACAGCACTCCTTGACGGGGGGGTGTTAGGGGGCAGGGCTGACACTCTCTAGGGAGGGGCTGCCAGTCCTGACACTATGAAAGGGGCTGATGCTACCCACTTCACTATATCTCCAGCCTCACAGCCCTACGCGGCGTGTGTAAGGATCGCGGGGAACACTATAGTGGCACTCCCAGGCACTCAACACTCGTGGCACTTAAAGGGGGTCACCGAACGACACTTAAAACCACATCGATCACAGCAACATGTCACGTGCGGTCCGGAGCGAGGCGACGCTCAACCCTACTCTCCCGGTCTCAAGCTGATACTGAGTTCCGACTTCTCTCGGACAACTTTGCATTCATCACTCGCTAGCCTCTGCGCAGGTCCGGGGATGACGCGGGCCAATCAGAAGCCAGAAATCACATCTCCTCCTCTTCTTATTGGTCAGCATCAGCCAACCACGTGCCGCCCCACCCGTTGTACCGCCGCTTTCAAAACTATTCCCGCGAAATATCAGCGGTCGTGTTGCAGGGTCAGGGGAACGCCGCAGCCTCGGCACACAATAGGCTACACTAAGTTATGAACGTAGTAATTAGGAAAGCACGTTAACAACCCTCTACCTTTGTTAGTAAGCCAAGTGCATTACCACCGCTAATATACTGCCTTCTATAACGTAGCCATTACCTTGACTTAGTAACACGCTCTCATTACAACCCACGAGAGAGAGAGAGAGAGAGAGAGAGAGAGGGAGAGAGAGAGAGAGAGAGAGAGAGAGAGAGAGAGAGAGAGAGAGCACTATTCTATCTGACACTACGAACTCTCCCCTACCCCTTACCTCCCTAAACTGACCACCACCGCTGCTCACAATGCCTTCACCTCACCCACCCTTCCTTCATCTTAATACGAGGGGGGGAGGGGGGGAGGTATAGGGTACGGGAAGCACTTGAGAGACAGCTTAAACATACTTATAAGCGTGTGAGGGTGAGGTTCAGATCCTCCTTCTCCTCCTCCTCCTCCTCCTTCTTTGTACTACCTATATTCTAACACACACTATGTCTACCTGATGCATAACTCTCTCTCTCTCTCTCTCTCTCTCTCTCTCTCTCTCTCTCTCTCTCTCTCTCTCTCTCTCTCTCTCTCTCTCTCTCTCGTTGTCACTTCCATAATAAGTAGCTTTCTCTCCTCCCTATAATCATTTCCATACCTGGCTTTCTATATTAATTATTTCTATAACTCTCTCTCACTCTCTCTCCGCACTGACACCACCTCCCTAGCCTCCCCCCGACACCCCACCGCCACCCACTCATCTACCTGTCATATCGTGCCCCCCACCCCCTTCCCTCCTCCCCACACCCTCTCCCCCCTTAACGGTAACCATGACACACAATGATAACGTAGAAGAACAACACCAAGAAATAGAGAAAATAATAACAAGATGATGATAATAATATGGATAATAAGGGTATGTTTGTTATATTATATTCCTCTTTACAATGTCTTCAGGAGTCCCCAGCCCAGCCCAGCCCAGCACAACACAGCCAAGCCCAGACCAGCACAGCCCAGCCCACCACAGCCCAGCCCATCCCACCACAGCCCAGCCCACCACAGCTCAGCCCAGCCCAGCCCACCACAGCCCAGCCCATCCCATCCCACCACAGCCCAGCCCAGCCCAGCCCACCACAGCCCAGCCCAGCCCAGCCCACCACAGCCCAGCCCAGCCCAGCCTATTACACCCATTACTATTGAATATTGAGGTCAGTCTGACGGCGTGTGGCGGAGGCTAAGGGTTGTGCAGAGCGGCGCGTGCTGATGCCTCCCCCGCCGCCTGCTGGCTGCTACAGTGTCCTCCCTCACTCACCGCCGTCGGGAGGGTCATGGTGGATGGTGGGTGGGTGGAGGCAACACGTGCGGGGCGGCGCGGTGAGGCGGTGACGTCACATCGCTATGGCAACCACCCAACACTTTCCCCTCCCACCGCTAGGCATTGTCGCGGCAACCTCCCAGCCTCCCAATATTCCTGCACCACGGGGGGAGGGAAGGAAGGATGCAGACGGAGGCAATACAGGCACTAGAGTTCCTTCAGCAGCTTGGAACGAGCCTGAGTGCCAGTAGGGAGTGCCAGGAATGAGTGAGTGCCTGAGTTTGTATATGTGATGCTGCAGGTTGAGGAGGGCCACGGGGAGGCAGGAAGAGATGAGTTGATTATTGGGTGTGGCGGGGGAGAGTAAGTAAGCAAGCAAACCTGACCTGCATTACACTACAGGCCGAGGCATTGTTAGGGTGATGGGAAGTATAATAATGTATTGTTAAGTTTGAGTTGGAAGGAATTAAATGTATTACGATAGCTAGAAGGCAAGTTTTGAGAGAATACTAAGGATTGAGTGTATGCGATCAGCGTGTTATTGTTGCATCAGCTGCTGACTCCTGCACATCATCACTGTCTTGATGGAATGTGTCAGCGGTGTCAGCTGCCTCAGGATACACACTCATCATGTTTTCCTTTTACAGTACAACAAATATTCACTGTACAGGTTATTCACGTTATTCACTTCATGGTTTATTTTATTTCTTTTTCTTTTAGTGTGTTTTCCTTCGTCCTCTGTGAACTTTTCCTTCCCCTTCACTTACCGTTCCCTTAACTTTCATTTTCCTCTTTCCGTGATCTTTCCATAATTTCTTTTTTTTCCCAGTTCAGTCCCATTTTCCTCCCACGTGACCACCACCACCACCACCACCTCGCTCCAATATAATTTCTTCTCTCCGCCTCTGTGTGTGTGTGTGTGTGTGTGTGTGTGTGTGTGTGTGTGTGTGTGTGTGTGTGTGTGTGTGTGTGTGATGTATAGAGTATAGAGTCGAGCATTAACATGTTATTACCATCACTCTCTTCATGCTTGGGTGAGAGTGTCAGGCTGAGGGCAGGGCACGGTGCGTCTGAGTCAGCTTCCTGTTGCTCCTGTTTGGCGCCACCACCACCACCACCACCACCACCACGCTGCTGACTGACTGACTGACTGCCTGCCTTCCGTCCCTCACACATAGCCAGGGAAAGTCAACGCTGCCAACATGGAACACACTTTACCTTCCCCATGTTTCGTCCGGGATCAAACTCAGGATTCGTAGTGAGACGTGCTACCCATTACACTACTAAGGCGTCGTCCCTCTACTATCCTCCATTTCCCGTCCCACCAAAACATCTCCCATCTTACCACACCACACCACACCACACCTTGCCCACACCCATTCACCCAAAACTTTCCCCTCACCCCAAATACACTCCAAACACGACCCTCACATAACACACAGACATACTTACACATATCATTCAAAACCAATACATACTCAGATAGGAAAAGATAGACACACTGAGCACACCAAAGCGAGAGACATTTAATGCTCCCCAACTCAACTCACGAGAACCACCACCGCCACACACCAAAGCCTGGATAATCTACCATAGTCTACCAACGCGTTTTCTCACATTACATTTCCTTTAGAGAGAACGTGTCGACAATGGTTGGTTTGAGTAGTTTAGCACTCCTCTGCCTCTTTCTCTTCCTCTTCCTCCTCTCGATGTATAGTGGAAGGATAGAGGAAGGAAGACGAGAACCTACGATGCGATCTAATTAAAGCGGAACAGGTCACAAGAAGAACAATATAATAATAATAATAATAATAATAATAATAATACTATGAAGAAGAATATAGGGTGCTACTTTGGCTTGTTATCTACAAGGAAAAAGTATCTACACGGTACAAGTTTCATTTTGGAATGATATCTACATATTATAACATATATATATATATATATATATATATATATATATATATATATATATATATATATATATATATATATATATAACAAAGAAAATGTAATTGAAATAGTTAGGTTAGTCTAACCTAACCTCACCTCTAGATCGCATACCAAAGTAGATGTTCGTTCTATTGAGTTATAATGAAATTGAATTGGAATGTAATAATAGATGTAGGAGTGTAAAGTATTATGCATTTATTTCTAGGCAAGCAATGATGAAATACAGTTTGATATTATAGTAATCAGGAAAATAAGGCCAGATTCGTGTTCAGCATAATCTAAAACCTCATTGTACCAATTTTCATGAGATTCGGAGGTGTGGAAATTTTTCATGAAATTTTGTAGGGTACACCCTTAGAATTTTTTAGATAGATCACATATTTTAAAATAACTCAAAATGTATGGGGTTTACGTAAAAAACATATAGAATATAAAAGAAAGAGCAAGAGACGTTCGTTCTATTGAGCTATACTAGAATTCAATTGGAATTTAATTAAAGGTCTAGGAGTGTAAAGTATTATGTATTAATTTCTTTCATAAAATTATAATTTTCTTCATAAGTATTTGAGTTATTAAAAAGACGATGACTTTATGAGATATACATAACCAAACTCCATAACTTTACTTCTATACAATTTTCCTTTAAGACTAATATTTACGTAGTAAAATGGGAAAAAGCTTTTTCGACCTCAATTCTGGTGGAATTTTCGAGCCACAAAATGAAAAATCCAAATATTATAGTAATGACAAAACTAATTCCAGATTCGTGATCAGCATGCCCGAGAACCCCTTGGTACCAATTTCCATGAGTTGTGTTGAAATATTAACCTAACCTAACTAACGTTTCCCACCTATTTGACTTTTTGGCTGAAATCATGATATTTTGAATGACTCGAAAAGTATGAAGTTTACGTCAAAAATGTATAGAATAGTGTCCTCCTTTCCTTCCATCTTACAACTGGCCTTCCTCTCCTCGTAGGACCTTCAAATTCACTCACTCGCAATATAAAGTGTAGATTGCATACCAAAGTAGATTCATGACACGTGGATAACAAGCCAAAGTAGCACCGAATATAGAACAATGAATACAGTACTTACCCTTGATTTCTGCGTCTGTTTTAAGCCAATGGCAGGCTGGCTTCTGTTGCTCTGAAGGGAAATAAAAAAGGATACATATTAGTTATTGTACTGAGATTAAATTATATACTCAGTGACTTAATACAATTGCAATATTATACCAGAAAACATAAATAAATAATTATTTAATCAACTAATGAAGCAAAACAATGCGAAAAAGTGAACGAAAATGTTTATAAAACAAGAATTGAATGACGGAGTAGTTTAGTGAACCTGTGTGTGTGTGTGTGTGTGTGTGTGTGTGTGTGTGTGTGTGTGTGTGTGTGTGTGTGTGTGTGTGTGTGTGTGTGTGTGTGTGTCATACTTTTTTAACTTTAAATTTTGCTCAAAATTTACTTATAATCAAGAATCCTACAGTGATGATGATGGATCCTACTGCCTGTCTTCTACTTACTACTACTACTACTACTACTACTACTACTACTACTACTACTACTACTACTACTGACAATGATAATGAAATAATAATATTAGCGATAATAAT
>JAXIVD010006804.1:2500-5000 GCA_036785275.1 Cancer borealis | reverse complement strand
TTCGCTTCCAAAATCCGAACTTTATACCGTGTGAGGAGAAGAATGTACTGTCGATAAGATACATAAACATACAATACCCTCACCACAGTGTATTTTACTTCCCCTGAGAGAGAGAGAGAGAGAGAGAGAGAGAGAGAGAGAGAGAGAGAGAGAGAGAGAGAGAGAGAGAGAGGGAATAAAGAGAGAGTAAAGTTTGTCATGAGTAACAAAATGAAAGGAAAACTCTCACTATTCAACACTTTCCGTCGCTTTTATGAGTCGCCACAATGAGTTAGCTTTCTAAAGGCGTCAAGAGAACAACAACAACAACAACAACAACAACAACAACAACAACAACAACAACAACAACAGCAGTATTTGTTTTCAACCTAACCTAACATAGCCTTGCGTCCAATGTCGTGTTGGTGTGTGTGTGTGTGTGTGTGTGTGTGTGTGTGTGTGTGTGTGTGTGTGTGTGTGTGTGTGTGTGTGTGTGTGTGTGTGTGTGAGACCGAGGCGTGTGAATGGGAGTGAGGAAGGACAATTTCACGAGGACGACTGTTTTATGGCTTTCCTGACTGTTGCCTTCCTTTGAGTCACACACACACACACACACACACACACACACACACACACACACACACACACACACACACACACACACACACACACACAGACAGGGGCAAGGTTAGAGAGGGTAGGGTAGGGGTAGGGAAAGGTAGGGAGGGAGAGGAGCGGTGTCAGAGCAGCAGGCAAAGATTTCCGATGTCAGTCAGTGTCGATGTGCACGTCACTAGGCATACACACATACACACACACACACACACACACACACACACACACACACACACACACACACACACACACACGCATGCCTTCACTCCCCTTGTATTTATCACCTAACCTCACCCTTACACAAAGAGCAAAACACACGACTGCATGACACTACACAATACTAAATCCTCTCTCATATTATACCGCCACCATCATCATCATCATCATCATCTGCCTTTATCTGCGGCGCCATTAAGCCTTCAAGTGATGGGGAGGTGATGGGCGGGTGATGGGGTAATGGGTGGGTGTTGGCCGGCTAGGTAAACGTTGGACCTCATACTATAAGTGGCGTTTAAACAGACTCATTCCTTGCCCTACAGACCGAGGCGACGCATTACAACACTCAACATGCGTCCCGGTGCTAAGCCGGCGGGACGACACTTCATCTTCACCTCGACACGTGCTCACCACCACCACCACCACCACCACCACCACCACTACCACCACCACCACCACCACCACCGCCACCACCACCACCACCACCACCACCACCACTACCACTCTCCTTGGGGACTCAGGCAGCGGTGTGGCACTGAGTACGCAGTCTAGGAGGAGAAAGGGATGGTTAAGGTAGTAGGGGTGAGGTAGGGGATGAGGTAGGGGTGTGGTAGGGGTGTGGTAGGGGTGGTAGGGGTTCTCTCTTCCCTGGTTGGTCCGCCTCATTACCCTTCACGGAACACGATCTCAAGCTGGAGTTTCTTTTCTTTTTTCTTTTCTTTTGTACTTCCGTGTTTAACCAGTGCCTGCGAGGGGCGTGCGTCCGTCTGTCTGTCTGTCTGTCTGTCTGCCTCCTCAACGCCTCCACTCAAAGCCCCCCTCCCGCCCCCTACGCCCCCTTCCCGTCCCCCTCCGCCGCCTCTACTTCACCAAAAACAGATCGTTCGTTGTTCCTGTGTGACGCCTTTTTGAGTTTCCTTTTTTTCTTCTCACATCGCTTCTTCAGTTTGGTGAGAAATGTTTCCCTCAAGAAGACAATGCAGGTGAATGAACATCAATGGAGACTTTTGTGTTGATGAGTGTGTGTGTGTATGTGTGTGTGTGTGTGTGTGTGTGTGTGTGTGTGTGTGTGTGTGTGTGTGTGTGTGTGTGTGTGCTTCTTTTCCCTTGCGTGCGTGCGTGCGTGCGTGCGTGGGGCGTCAACAGGTGACATGATGGAGTGAGTATGAACACACTGGATCACTTCCCTCACGCCATCAGCCTCCCGCACCCTCACACGGGGCAGCAGCAGCAGGGGTACGGGGCAGTGGGGCAGCGGGGGTGTGGGCGGGGTGTGGGCGGGGGTGCGGGTCGGGGCGGGGTGAGGGGAGGGGACAAGGCCTCGACATGGACTGTTGCTTCGTGTGGCGGCCGTGAACTGTTTGTGTTGGACGAGTCTTGGGTCTTATCGATTAGTCTCCCTTCTGGGCCCCGTCAGGCACTTCCAGGCGCGGGGGAAGGTTGAGGGGCGGCGGGGGGAGGGGTGCAGGGGGCAGGGGGACTGTACCTACTTGTGTGGTGTGGGGGGGGGGGGACGTGGGGAAGAACAGGTGGAAGGTGGGGGAAGGGGTGATAGGATGAACCACAGAGCTCGATCTTACATGAATTCCAAATTAAACCCTGTATAGCCGCCCTCCCCTTTTCTCTTCTCTTCTTCCTTCCTTCCTTCCTTCCTTCCGTTGGAATACTCATGCGAGGCTCAGGGTTCAAT
>JAXIVD010006803.1:20000-22504 GCA_036785275.1 Cancer borealis | reverse complement strand
GTGATGCGAGAGCCCTCTAGTGACGCAGAAACAAAGTCAATCAGACATTGAACATTTTCACCACACTGTAAGAAAAATAACAAATAAGTCAAATAATAAAGAAAGAAAAAGTAGATAAATAAGTAGAATCGTGCTATCTACTCAACCAAACCCAAAAAATATCCTGTCCGTAAGCCTGAAGGAGTGGCAGCAGACAGGGACTGACCTCGTAGCGCGTGGGCTTGAACTTGATCCTTGGGCTGGTCCTAACCACGATGAAGGTATGGAGGAAGTGGGACTTGATGCAGGCGGGTGAGAAGGGTGTGTTGTCTGCCTCCAGGAACACTACACACACGATGTCGTTGCGATGTGTCGTTTTCTCTGGAGCTGTGGATGAGGCAATTTCTTAAAACCTTTCTCTAAAACCTCCATGAACAGTTTAGGAAAAATAGTGTTAGCCTTGATGACTCGAAAGGGAGTGATGAGGCACCACACTAACCTTCTGAGGGTCGTGCTTCTCGTAGGGCAGCAGCGGGAGACGTGGAACATAATCTCAATGTTCCTCCAGTTGGCATACACGCTGTACAGGCCAGTGAGGTCGTGCACAGTGTCCAGGCCACCCTTGTACTTGTCAAAGCCTGGGAAGAAGGGAGTTACAGAAGGAGGGAGTACAGAAGTGGAGTTAGTGAGGAGTGGTGTGTGTGTGTGTGTGTGTGTGTGTGTGTGTGTGTGTGTGTGTGTGTGTGTGTGTGTGTGTGTGTGTGTGTGTGTGTGTGTGTACCTCCTCTACTACTAGCACTGCTAATACTTCTACTACTACAACATTTATTTTTCAGTGTCCTACAAGAAGAACCCATCCTTTCTTTCCTGCACTCACCTTTCAGCGGACCTTGTCGCCGAGGATCTGAAGGAACTCCTCGAAGAGCGGAGACGAATCGTTGTTATCCAGTATCTCCTCTTCTGTGAACTGTTCCTCCCTCACGTAAACGACACCCACTTTCAGCTCGCTCTTGATGAACACCTGAAGAAAGGAGGAGCTGGATTATGGCACACAGAAAGCTAAAAGAAAGACGTGTGTGTGTGTGTGTGTGTGTGTGTGTGTGTGTGTGTGTGTGTGTGTGTGTGTGTGTGTGTGTGTGTGTGTGTGTGTGTGTGTGTTCACTGTCACAGTCTGCTGCTGGTCTCTCTCGAGACAGCCGGCCGTCCCCCTATGGAAAGAGCTCAGAGCTCATAGTGACCAATCTTTGGGTTGGACCGAGACCACTCACACACAACACACCGGGACAACGAGGTCACAACCCCTCGACTTACATCCCGTACCTACTCACTGCTAGGTGAACAGAGGCTACACGTGAAAGGAGACTCGCCCAAATATTCTCCGTCCGCCCAGGGGATTGAACCCTGGCCCCTCGGTTGAGCCGAGTGCGCTAACCACTATGCTAGCGGACCGTGTGTGTGTGTGTGTGTGGGTGTGGGTGTGGGTGTGGGTGTGGGTGTGGGTGTGTGTGTGTGTGTGTGTGTGTGTGTGTGTGTGTGTGTGTGTGTGTGTGTGTGTGTAGTGTGTGTACAGTTACCTGGTCGAGTTTCAGCAGCTCCTCGGGGATGTCTGGTAGCTGGCCAAGGACAAGTGGAGGGTTAAGGTTGATCTCCCGCCCAAAGGACCTCACCACCTCCTCCCTGTTGTAGCGGTCGGCAAACACACACGAGGCAGGGACCAGGCCGTGCACCGTGTAGGAGATTCCGCGCACCATGATTCTGAGGAAGGTGTTGGTGGATGTGTTAGTACCCCTGGGAGTCTCCACCTGCTACTGCTACTACTGTTGGTGCTTTTGTTCCTACTACTACTACTACTACTACTACTACTACTACTACTACTACTACTACTACTACTACTCCTACAAAAAAAATGCTTTCTTTTAACCTTCTTACAATTAAAACACCTGCAAGAGGAAGAGAGAAATCTTCACACTTAATTTCTATTTACGTTATTCAACCCTTTGTTCAACCAGTCATCGGCTTGTCTCGAACTGCAAATTAAAGACAAAACTAAATAAATAAATAAATAAATAAATAAATAAATAAATAAAAGTTAATTCATTTACCACGTATGTTTTGAAATCTTTATCATTCCAACATAAAAAAAAAACGTCCTTTCCTTTCCTGGGTAGTCAGCGTGTCATTTCAAGGTTAAACTCCTCGGAAACACTCAAGAGGACTCAAGGACTACCTGAACTGGTCTCTGCCGTTGGAGGTCTCTTGCTTGAGGGAGAGAATAACGGGCCCCAAGTCCTCGTCCTGCGTGAAATAGTTCCAGTGTTCAGACCCATAAAAGTATTTCTCATAAGTCTCCTGCTCTATGCTCGTTAGGTCAAACTGGCCGTTCCTCTCCCACTGTTCTTGGATGCAGGTCTTCTGGCGTGATGGCTCGTTAATTACCGGCACCTGCCCACCTGGACACACCTGCCAGAGAAAAGTTGGATTAGAAAATTAAGAAGTCATGTTGGTAGTGAATGGTGACATCCCAA
>JAXIVD010006803.1:7500-12500 GCA_036785275.1 Cancer borealis | reverse complement strand
ATAATAATAATAAAAATAATAATAATAATAATGATAATAATAATAATAATTATAATAATAATAATAATATTAATAATAATAATAATAATAATAATAATTAATAATAATAATATTAATAATAATAATAATAATAATAATAATAAATAATAATAATAATGATAACAAATAACAAAAATAATCATAATCATAATAATAAATTAATAATAATAATAATAATAATAATAATAATAATAATAATAATAATAATAATAATAATAACAATAATAACAGCATGACCACACAGAGATCGCATCAAACACTCTCGGTATTGGGATCACAAGGAGAAGGAACAAGAAAGTAATAGAAAGCGAAGTTCCATAATGCATGACGTCATCAGGAAGGAGTGACGTCATCATCAGTACACGAGTGACGTCATCAATCAGTGTACACGAGATGACGTCACAGAATTGATACTAAAAATACACAGGGGAAAAAAATAGTGGAACGAGATTGAGAAAAACACGTAGAGAAAAAATTCAAAACTACTACAAGACAGATTTACGACTAAAGGATCAATAATAATAATAATAATAATAATAATAATAATAATAATAATAATAATAATAATAATAATAATAATAATAATAATAATGATAACCATGACAAAAAACAACAATAAGATATGGTAGCAATTATTTTCCACCTCGCATGTCAATAAAAAAGGCGGATAATGTATATGTATATATATATATATATATATATATATATATATATATATATATATATATATATATATATATATATATATAAACTGGTACGTATAGTGAGTGCGCTTAAAGAGAATTTAAAAAAAACAACTACGTGATGCGAAAAATACACAAAAATTATATATATAGATATGTATAAAAAAACGAGAAAGCCAAAAAATCAGACGAAAAAACAAGCAAATCGGGGCTGATAAGCAGACCGAAATTTTTTTTATATGGAAGCAGGACATCAGGGGGCCCGGCAGGGAAAGGGGGGGGGGGCAGGTGGTAGGTTGTGGAGGGAGGCAGGCGGCAGGGGAAGGGGGGGCGGCAGGGGATGGGGGACGGGTGGCAGGGAAGGGGGGCCAGGCAGTAGAAGGGTGGGGAGGCAGACGGGAGAGGAAGGTTTGGGGGGACAGGCAGTAGGGGAAGGGGAGAGGGGGCAGGCAGTAGGGAAAGGGGGGGGCAGGCAGTAGGGAAAGGAGGGAGGGGGCAGGCAGTAGGGAAAGGGGGGGTCATGGAGGGGGCACAGACAGTGAGGGGAGACAGTAGGGGTGATTAGGGGTCAAAGGGGAGGGAGAGGGGAAGTGTGATGATTTTCAGGTATATATTATTTCTGTCATTCACTCACGCTTAAGGTTAGCATGTAGTGATAACACCTCATAGGATCTAACACCACCTCATAGCACCTCATAGCACCTCACACCACCTCATAGCACCTCATAGCACCTCACACCACCTCATAGCACCTCACGCCACCTCATAGCAAAGTACTTTTTCCATTACCAATTCTTACATCCATGAAGAGAAGGAAGAGAAATCAGACAGGGACGAGAGAGAGAGAGAGAGAGAGAGAGAGAGAGAGAGAGAGAGAGAGAGAGAGAGAGAGAGAGAGAGAGAGAGAGAGAGAGAGAGAGAGAGAGAGAGAGAGAGAGAGAGAGAGAGAGAGAGAGAAGAAAAAATATATATACACGAATATCACATAAAAAATAACACATAGTGAAATATATATACATAATACATGATAGAAAAAAATTTTGATTCCTTGATGCATTGGGGTTGTGAGTGAAAGGAGAGGGGAAGAGAAGGGGAAGTGAGGGGAAGGGAAGGGGAAGTGAGGGGAAGGGAAGGGGGAAGTGAGGGGATGGGGGTGGTTGTGGGGGGTGGATGGCTACAGGTGGGAGTGGAGGGGAGGGAGTGTATGGTTCCCTCGGAGGCCCCCTGCTTACAAGCGGGATAAAATTGACCTTACGAACTTACTTGATGACCTGTCCTTCTTTTTGCCTGAGAAAAGGTAGAGAGAAAGAGACACCGGTTTAGAGGACGCGAAAGTAGCATGTTAACAATACACGTACACATACACGTACACAAACACTCATATACACAAATACACGTACATATACACATACATACACACACACACATACACACACACACACACACACACACACACACACACACACACACACACACACACACACACACACACACACACACACACACACACAAGGGAGGTTGATCATTTAAAGGGTTAGGCTTATAAGTTTGTTTTTTTTCATTCTTTCTTTTAAAATCTTTGCATCATAGACTACACACACACACACAACACACACACACACACACACACACACACACACACACACACACACACACACACACACAGACACAAATATATATATATATACACATACAGCGTTGTTAAAGATTTAAATAAAAGATTATCAAAATGTTAGCTTAGATTTAGGGGTTAGGTTAGGTTTAAAGGTGAGATGAGGTTAGGTGAGGTGTTTTTTTCTTATTATTTTTATCAGTCACTATCTAACATGTAATTCAACGTGTTTATCTCTATAGAAAACACTATACGGAGCATTAATTATGAAGAGGAAACACAACATTACCTGGAGAATGCACGTTTACTATAGCATAACGTAAACACATAGAGGAGGAGGAGGAGGAGGAGGAGGAGGAGGAGGAGGAGGAGGAGGAGGAGGAGGAGGAGGAGGAGGAGGAGGAAAGAGGAAGAGGAAAACAAAAAAGCAAGTCACAAATAACACATGCATTTCGACATAGAGGAAGAGGAAGAGGAAGAGTAAGAGGAGGTCGCGAGTTTCACAAAAAAGCACATGAGTTTACCATGCAAAGGGGCATTCCTCTTCTTTTCTACTACAGGCCACTTGTACACTCTTTTCACACCTCATGCACACACACACACACACACACACACACACACACACACACACACACACACACACACACACACACACACACACACACACACACACACACACATATAACAGCCAAGGTGCTCGAAAAAAAGAAGAAAAAAAACATTGGTCACGAGGAGGATGGACAGACTTCGAAGGAAAATCTTAAGGATAAGACCGTGTGCTAAGGGGGCACTTGAAAGTTACTGGTGAAGGTAAGGACTTAAAGCTTCTAAGGAGGGCTTGTGAAGAGGGCTGAAAGGTACTGGTGAACCGTAAATGCAATAAACTTGGGGCTACTGGTGTTGAAGAGCAGCCTCGGGCCACTGGTGAACTGGGAGGGACCTTGAGGGCTACTGGAGGGCTGTAAGAAACTGGTGAAACTGGAGGCGTTGACGGTCTTGAAGTACTGGTGACTTGTGATGGACCTGGGAGCTACTGGTGGACGGATGTACCGGTCTTGGTTCTACTAGTGGACCGTGCAGAGGAATTGTTATGGCTTGCAGTGTGGGGGAAAATAGTCACGTGCTGAGGAAGTCACTACTCTCTCAACTCTCCCTTCAACTCTCCATCACACACACACACACACACACACACACACACACACACACACACACACACACACACACACACACACACACACACACACACACATACATAAAGATAATTTGAGACGAGGAAGAAGAGACAGTATAGGACAGTGGTGACCTTCCTCTCTCCCTATCCTTCAAAAAAAGTATAACAGGGAATGGATAGGAAAAACGAGAAGGAATTAATGCCAAGTGGTAAGGCAGAGAAGATTAAAAGTGGATGGAAGAATAGAAGAGAAACAAAAGATAGGAAGATAAAGGATGGAAAAGGAGGAAGATAAGAGAATGAAACAGAAATCATTAAAGGAAGAAAGGGGAAAGGGTAACACGAAACAGAAAGAGAAAAAATAATTGGGATTACGGATTGAGTGAAAAAAATAAAAAAAATAACACAAGGTGAGAAAGAGACAGAGGGAAAAAGAAAGTGAAAACTCTTAAGTGTGTCCTCGAAAGTCTCTCTCTCTCTCTCTCTCTCTCTCTCTCTCTCTCTCTCTCTCTCTCTCTCTCTCTCTCTCTCTCTCTCTCTCTCTCTCTCTCTCTCTCTTATGGAAAAAAAAACTCAATGAAAAGTCACACAAATGAAAACGAAAAAAAGGGGGGAAAAAATGGCAGTAAAGGTAATCAGAACTAAAATTAGATCAAAGTAAAGTCGAAAAAAAGAGGATAGGGAAAAAAAAAGGGAAGAGAAGAGGGGGAAAAAAAAGGGATGCCAAATTTTTTAAAGTTGCCCAATTAGAAAAACGAAACTTGAGAATGGGAAAACGGAATGCAATTAAGTACTATCAGAGAGAGAGAGAGAGAGAGAGAGAGAGAGAGAGAGAGAGAGAGAGAGAGAGAGAGAGAGAGAGAGAGAGAGAGAGAGAGAGAGAGAGAGAGAGAGAGAGAGAGAGAACCAAATCAAACCAAAACAAAAGACCAGGACGGAGACAAGAACAAGCACCGTGCACTGAAATACTAAGGTGAGGAAGAAGGAGGAGGAGGAGGAGGAGGAGGAGGAGGAGGAGGAGGAGGAGGAGGAGGAGGAGGAGGAGGAGGAGGAGGAGGAGGAGGAGGAGGAGGAGGAAGAGGAGGAGGAAGAGGAGTAGGAGGAGGAGGAGGAGATAAACGAGAGTAGGCTGTGACCAGGGCGTCCTTACCTGTCTGTGTGGAGGTATCGAAGAAGGCACAAGAGGTCTCAACAGTCATGGTAGCGAGGGTGCCGTCCGTGATCTGGGCAGAGGAGTCCCGTCGTCCCCTTGACCTTGACATCTCCTCACTCTGGGTACTCTGACGGCGGAAGTTCCTAGCTCTCATGATGTCCTCAGTGGTAGATTGTCTCCTGAAGCCGCGGGATAGAAGGATCTCCTCTGTGGTAGACTGACGCCGTAGTCCTAGATCCTTTGGCGAGTGTTCCCTGTAGGATTGGTAGGTTCTTAGTACTGTATATGTTTTTCTTTTCCTTGGACAATAAATGGATGTAAGTAAATGATGTGTGATGAGTC
>JAXIVD010006802.1:17500-22507 GCA_036785275.1 Cancer borealis | reverse complement strand
GTGGTGGTGGTTAATTGCACTAGTATTTGTGTTAATCTCCTGATAATGACATGTTCTTTCCACCACACAAAGCCTCTACCTACCACCACCCCGTGCCCTCCATCCTCCGCCCGCCCACTCATCCTGGTTAATTAGGTGTCTGATGTAAAAGAGTGGTGCGCAGGTTTTATTTGGTGGTAATGATGTAAAGAAGGAACCCGATGCAACAACATAACCTGCATGCAACATGAAAACAGTGTTTGCAACTTTCATAACACGGGAAGGAAAACAAGTGTATATGCGTGTGTGTGTGTGTGTGTGTGTGTGTGTGTGTTGTGTGTGTGGTGTGTGTGTGTGTGTGTGTGTGTGTGTGTTTGTGTGGTGTGTGTCCCATCTCACTCAACAACATACATAATTTTTCTTTATCCTTTAATTGCTATTTCCATAACCTGTCGCCTCCTCCTCCTCCTCCTCCTCCCTTCTCCTCCTTCTCCTCCTTTCTCTTCCTCCTCCCTCCTCCTCCTCCTCCTCCTCCTCCTCACTCCTCCTCCTCCTCCTTCTAGGACTAGCTCGTCCATATTTCTTTTGTAAACATAATAATAATTTATCTCTCCATCTCTCCATCTAATCTATCTATCTAACTATCTATCTATCTATCTATCTATCTATCTCATTCCGTTTACCTCCAAAGAAAGTTCAGAACTAGTATTACCTCTCGTGCCTCTTGTTTTTGTTTGTGTGGAACCGGTATGTATTACTCTCCTTTCTAGAACTCCTGTCCGGCCTACAACTGTGTGTGAGCAAGGCTAAGATAGACAGACAGAAAGATAGACAGACAGAAAGAGAGAGAAAAAGACGGAAAGGCAGGCAGACACAGACTGACAGATAGAAAAGGACAAAAAGGCAAACCACACACACACACACACAACACACACACACTCACACACACACACACACACACCACACACCACACACACACCACCACTACACACACACACCACACACACACACACACACACACATCACCGGATAAGCAAGCTTAAATGAAACAAAAAAAAATAATTCATTGACCGTCCACTTGTGAGTTAATTACGGTGGTTGATGATTGCCATGGTGCTTTTTGTGCAGGTAATATCCACACACACACACACACCACACACACACACACACACCAACACACACACACACACACACACACACACACCACACACACACACACACACACACACACACACACACTCTTGATTTTTTAAGTCACTGCCGCAATGTTGCATATTGTGTGGTGTGTGTGTGTGTGTGTTGGTGTGTTGTGTGGTGTGTGGTGTGTGTGTGTGTGTGTGTGTGTGTGTGTGTGTGTGTGTGGGTGTGTGTGTGTGTGTGTGTTTATCTAGGAAGTGAAAAGCCATCCGTATGTTTCTTTGCATCCTAAATGTCTCATCAAATATTATTTCAAACTGCGAGTGAAGTGACCAGTTTGGAAGTTTCGAAACGACCCCCATCCAAAATTTTTTTGTGTGTCCTGTCCTGTCTGTCTGTTTCCGTCCGTCCGTCCGTCCCTCCGTCCGTCCGTCTTCTATCTCCCTCCTAGACCACTGGAGGGATCCGGAATGAGACTTTCAGGGGTCGTAGGCATCAACCGTTAAATGGTTATTATATATTAAAAAACATATTGTTACTATGTAAGTTTTAAAGTTATTTGTGAAAAACCCTGTACCTCGTTTAATACTGATCGCACGTATTCATATTTACCTTCCAGAGGAGACACCGTGACCTATCTCCTACCTCCCTTCTTACCTCCTACCTACCCTCTTACTCTCTTTCTACAGGTATAGATAACTAACATTGTAACTACGTATTAACACTTACATAGCAGCGCTGGTAACAAGAAATTGGTAACAGGCGGTAATCCTCTTCTAACCACACGGTATTAACACTACAAAATATACATGAACGCGCGATGAACGGGCGAGGTGAGGTGAGGTGAGGTGATGTGTGGCCTGTTGAGACCTCAAGGCTAGCTAGGCATGAGTTAATACTAGGTCTTGCCTGATAGTGAATTTTAGGTCATGTTATTCCTTGAAATAAATAATGTGATCTAACTTTTATTAATATTTTTAACGCCACGCTGTTATGAATGCATGTAGTACAACAGGTTATGTAATAGTTTCCTTGCTTTACGATGTTTTAATAATTATTAGTTTTATCAGTTATATAGCACAACTGTCAGTCATGTTTGCTAGCCCTGAACCAGATATTGCTAGAGAGCGATCACCTTTTCCTTACCAAGCCATTCGTTTTTCATTACAATTATGGGTTTTAATATAGCCAGAGTTTGATAATTATCAATACGGCCACAACGGCAAAACCTATTACTACTGACTCGTGAAGTAAGGCAGAGGAAGACTGAAAGGTTGGTACGAGACAATTGCCTGATGCTTCGAACGTCTAAACAACACGTAATAAGCGAGTGAATGAGTGAGTGAAGCAGCTGACTCTCCCCACAACCCACTTGGTAACAAATGAAGGGAGAGGACAGGTAAACAGGACAGGACAGCTTGCCACTTTACACATACAATATATATTTCACCACCAATCAATTTATTCGTTAGAAACTATAATGTTTGATCAGATCTTAGAAGACATTATGAAGGTTTAGTAACACCAGTATACTTAATGATTATATTAATGACTTAGGTGATAATTTATTTTAAAACGAGCTGGTGTGTGTGTGTGTGTGTGTGTGTGTGTGTGGTGTGTGTGTGGTGTGTGTGTGTGTGTGTGTGTGTGTGTGTGGTGTGTGTGGTGTGTGTGGTGTGTGTGTGTGTGGGTGTGTGTGTGTGTGTGTGTGTGTGTGTGTGTGTGTGGTGTGTGTGTGTGTGTGTGTGTGTGTGTGTGTGTGTGTGTGTGTGTGTGTGTGTGTGTGTGTGTGTGTGTGTGTGTGTGTGTGGTGTGTGTGTGTGTGTGTGTGTGTGTGTGTGTGTGTGTGTGTGTGTGTGTGTGTGTGTTGTGTGTGTGTGTGTGTGTGTGTGTGTGTGTGGTGTGTGTGTGTGTGTGTGTGTGTGTGTGGTGTGTGTGTGGTGTGTGTGTGTGTGTGTGTGTGTGTGTGTGTGTGTGTGTGTGGTGTGTGTGTGTGTGTGTGTGTGTGAGTGTGGTGTGTGTGTGTGTGTGTGTGTGTGTGGTGGTGTGTGTGTGTGTGGTGTGTGGTGTGTGTGTGGTGGTGTGTGTGTGTGTTGTGTGTGTTGTGGAGGTGTGGTGTGTGTGTGTGTGTGTGTGTGTGTGTGTGTGTGTTGTGTGTGTGTGTGTGGTGTGTGTGTGTGTGTGTGTGTGTGTGTGTGTGTGTGTGTGTGGTGTGTGTGTGTGTGTGTTGTGTGTGTGTGTGTGTTGGGTGGTGTGTGTGTGTGTGTGTGTGTGTGTGTGTGTGTGTGTGTGTGTGTGTGTGTGTGTGTGTGTGTGTGTGTGTGTGTGTTGTGTGTGTGGTGTGTGTGTGTGTGTGTGTGTGTGTGTGTGTGTGTGTGTGTGTGTGTGTGTGTGTTGTGTGTGTGTGTGTGTGTGTGTGTGTGTGTGTGTGTGTGTGTGTGTGTGTGGGTGTGTGTGTGTGTGTGTGTGTGTGTGTGTGTGTGTGTGTGTGTGTGTGTGTGTGTGTGTGTGTGTGTGTGTGTGTGTGTGGTGTGTGTGTGTGTGTGTGTGTGTGTGTGTGGTGTGTGTGTGGTGTTGTGTGTGTGTGTGTGTGTGTTGTGTGTGTGTGTGTGTGTGTGTGTGTGTGTGTGTGTGTGTGTGTGTGTGTGTGTGTGTGTGTGTGTGTGTGTGTGTGTGTGTGTGTTGTGTGTGGTGTGTGTGTGTGTGGTGTGTGTGTGTGTGGTGTGTGTGTGTGTGTGTGTGTGTGTGTGTGTGGTGTGTGTGTGTGTGTGTGTGTGTGTGTGTGTGTGTGTGTGTGTGTGAAATAATAATAATAATAATATAATAATAATAATAATAATTCGGTTTGATCAAAAAAAAAAGTGTGTGTTGGGTGTGTGTGTTTGTGTGTGCGTGTGCGTGTGTGTGTTGTGTGTGCCTGTGCGTGTGCGTGTGCGTGTGTCTGTGTGTGTGTGTGTGTGTGTGTGTGTGTGTGTGTGTGTGCCTGTGCGTGTGCGTGTGGTGTGTGTGTGTGTGTGTGTGTGTGTGCCTGTGCTGTGCGTGGTGTGGTGTGTGTGTGTGTGTGTGTGTGTGTGGTGTGTGTGTGTGTGTGTGAGTAATAATAGTAGTAGTTAGTAGTTGCATGTAATACCAGTGGTACTTGATGGCGTTTTGGTGTTTTAAGGTGGTGCTTGAGGTGGGGCGGATTTGTAGAAGTTGTCAAGTGGAACTATCAGCAATGTTATTCAGGTAGTTAATTAATCTACCTTCGACGACCTTGGTCACGTTGGGCACTGACAAACTTCAAGAGACAACGATATAAAAGAAATATATAAAACACACACACACACACACACACACACACACACACACACACACACACACACACACACAACACACACACACACACACACACCACACACACACACACAAAGCATACCCGCGCAAACGTAACCGAAAACCAGTATTGCCCCATCAAGATTGGCTAAAATTTAAGAGAGACAAAATAAAAAGTGTTTTACATGTCTGCTCTTAGGGGACTCCCAGCTGCCCACCTCGCTGCCCTCAAACACCCTGCCACAGAAGCTAAGATTATGGCCAGTGCAAACCTGCCTCTTGATCCTTTCATCATCACAGGACCAGGCGACGCAGACCCTTGGGTGCCGCGCCGCCAAGTCTATGATTCAAATTTCTTTTTGGATCCTACTCAAATTAAACCAAGTGTTTTCAATACGAGATTCAAAACCCTTGATATCCACGAGAAAACTAACTTTCCATGCCACATCCTCCATTTGTTGTTCATCTCTTAGAAAGAAAGATAAATAACAAAGTGTGTAAAATTTATTGTAATGAATAACCGCGGCCGACGCAGTTGCCATTAATCATAGAAGTAAACTTGAAATGATCACATTG
>JAXIVD010006802.1:2500-7500 GCA_036785275.1 Cancer borealis | reverse complement strand
AGTGCACAAATGAGTTAGTAACGATGAGGACTACCATAGAACAACGAAACTACAGCTATGAATGACCAAAACAACGCAACTTCGACAACGACAAAAATCTTTAACAGGCTTGTCCCCCTCTTTTCCCGTCCGTCAGTGGCACCCCATCTCTCCGCACCACCCCGCTCCGCGCCACACCCTAAACCAATGCCTTCTCACATACATATGTACATTTTTATATGAGAAGGCATTACCTAAGCACGACGGGTGAAGCTTTGGGATAAAACAGAACAGCGCAGCACATAAAATATACAATAATTATCTCTCTCTCTCTCTCTCCTCTCTCTCTCTCTCTCTCTCTCTCTCTCTCTCTCTCTCTCTCTCTCTCTCTCTCTCTCTCTCTCTCTCTCTCTCTCTCTCTCTCTCTTTTTGTGCTCACTAAAAGGCGCGCTCAAGCAAACACGGAGTGAGAGACACTCACTCCTCAATGAATGAGAAGCAAACACTCACTTATTTGCTTAACTCACTCCTCTAAGAATGACAAGCAAACATATTTCTTAACGCTCCTAAACTGTGCCTGCGGGGTGAGGTGAGGCGGGACGGGACGGGGTGGGGCGGGAAGGAGAGGCGTGGAGAGGCCCGGGATGGAACCTAACAAGAAAGAGGCTGGGCGAAGGGAGAGTCAGGAATGAGAGGAGTGGGGAGAGTAGGAGTGGGCCAGGGAGAAGTGAGGCAGTGAAGGCGGAGTGGGACAGGGAGGGGCTGGGTCGGGTTAGATGGAGTGGGGTGTGGCAGTGTGCTGGGGTGAGGCAGACACTCAACAGGTGCTGCATCTCACTGACTCTCAACTCACAGTGATGAACGGTCGCTGGGACGCGGGGACGGCGGTGCTGCGTAGAAGACAGCCATGCATACCGGGTGAGGAAAACGGGGACGTGTTGGTGTTGTATACGAGGCAAAGGTAGCTAGTCAGGGAAGGTCGAGGACTTGCGAAACAGGGAAAGGGCGTGGTTGGAATAGATGGGGACACGTTGGGTAGGGAAGCACGGGGTGAGTGAAGGCAGGGTTGGAAGGGTAGGGACAGAAACACACCTCACACCTGCTCCGCGTGGTGACCAGTGCTGTTAACAGGTGTTGATTATGAACCAGTGAGTGGAGCCACACCCACACGCTGCTCTCTCGTCCCCCGACGGACAATTACTATCTATATCCATTCATTACGCTGTGGCCATTGACTGCTATATTTATTATGTTATTTACTTGTACTACGGGTGTATTTATGGACTTGTTGTGCGGTCAGTTTCCTTATTGATGTAATGTTTTTTTTATTTACTTACTCATTCATCGATACTCTTTGTTCTATTCAATTATTTGTTTACCTATTCTTATCTAATCTTCTGATTATATTTTTACATGTTTTGTCGGGATGACAATGGATAGGAGAGGAGAACACTCAGACATGCATACAAAAGGGTGCACTAGAACATAAAAACATAAGAAAATAAGGAAGCTACAAAAGACCCGGAGGCCTGCACTAGGTAGTTCCTGTTAATCCTAACCCCCTTATTACCTAAACGCACCTCCCATCCCCATCCATGAAGTCGTCTAGTCTTCTCTTAAAACTCCATATTGTCTTTGCACTAATTAGCCTGTAAATTACTACTTCTACAACTGCTGCTACTACTAGCACTACTACTATTAATACTACTACTATCACCACTACTAAAACTACTATTATACTACTACAATTACTACTAATACTAATACTAATATCTATACTAATACTAACCCTAATACTGATACTATTTCTTCTACTACTACTACTACCCACTACATCACTTCAGGAAGGGGATAAAAAGCTGGTTGAGGACTCAACCCTTTTTATAACCATATATAAAAGATTTCCTTGTAATCATTTCCTTTCAAACATTTAATGCAATTTTTTTTCATTTTGTAACTCAAGATATTGTATAGCCATAGATTGTTGTAAGTTAAAATCTACAGCTTTGGTCACACCTATTGTAAAACCTGACACACACACACACACACACACACACACACACACACACACACACACACACACACACACACACACACACACACACACACACAGAAAGAGAGCGAGAGAGAAAGAGAGAGAGAGACAGAGAGAGAGAGATAGAGAGAGAGACAGACACAGAGAGAGAGAGAGAGAGAGAGAGAGAGAGAGAGAGAGAGAGAGAGAGAGAGAGAGAGAGAGAGAGAGAGAGAGAGAGAGAGAGAGAGAGAGAGAGAGAGAGAGAGAGAGAGACCCACAGACAGAGACAGATAGACAAGCACACATATACATACAGACACAGAGAGATCGACAGACACATAATTAATATTTTTTTCTTGTCTTTTTTCAACTTGTATCATAAATGTAAATAATTCAGAGAAACACGGTAACAATAAATTTATAGAATGGCTGTTTCTTCTTTTTTTTAATTCCTTTTCACTAAACAATTATTTTTTTTACAACTGCATTTGTCACTTTTTTTGTAACATTTATTCTATTTACTTACATACGCTCTTTTTTTTTTTTTTTTTACCAATATCTATTTCTAGAGTGATATTTGACGACCATAATTTTTTTTTCCCCACATTTAATTTGCATTCCTCAGCCTAACTATTTGTATCGGAAAAAAAATAAATGGAAAAAATAATACAGAAATAAATATGTAGTAGGCTACCGCTTGGTTATATGCGTTTTCTTTTTTGTATTAATGATGAAAGGGAAAAAGTGGAATACAGTGAGTGTGTATCTGAGTGTAATAGTTTTTTTTTCTGTTCCACTTCACAATAAATATTCTTAATTGAATGTTACGTGGACATGTAATAAGTTTAGAGATGTTCCAGCCAGCCAGCCATTAGGGTGTGGAAAGAGTAGAGTAAAGTAAGTTATTGAAGCAATGTAATCATTCCTCAGTAACAAATAAAGTAAATGGAAAGAAAATAGAAAAAAAAGAATGAAGGAAAAAAAAGATAAAAGCATAACTTTCCTTTTAATAATTTCCTTGTTGGTAATTCATCCTTAACGTTGTTTATATTGTTTTCTTTAAGGTTGCTTATACTTAAGTTTATTATTATTACACACACACACACACACACACACACACACACACACACACACACACACACACACACACACACACACACACACACACACACATGGTACTCTCCCTCCCTCCCTCTCCTAGGTCCCATGCCTCACCCAATCCACTTTTCCACAAAAACTTACCCCTATCCCCTACTCTCCCTCACTCCCCCTGCCTCGCATACCCTTCTTTCCCCTTCCAATCTCCTTTCCCCCACATTTTTATTCACCTCCCTGCGTCTCCTATGCCCCTCTCACCCCTGCCTCTCTTTTTTTCTCTTCCATTCCACCCTTATCTCTTCCTCCTCCTACCTCAATCTCAATCCCTTCCTTCTTTGCACTCCTACCCAATTCCCTCTTCCCTTCCCTCCTTTCCCCTGCATTCCAGCCTTCTCCCCCAACAAGTCAACAACTTTGTAATGTGTGTAATACTGACTTTCTAAGTATGGGAATAAAATTGTTTGCCGCGATTCTGGCATGAGAGCGAAGGCAAGATTTAGCAACACAGTGATTCAGGATTGAAAAATATTTGTCCTACCTGAAAAATCATATACATTGAAAATAACTATGGATAAATTAGGGACGGGATATTAAGTTAGTGAATGAGTGTATGCAGGGTAGAGGTGCTAGGCGTGGTTCGGCGATGTTTGGAAGAACTGTGACAGGAACAGCCTTAGACAGGTAAGTGAAAGGTGCAGGAACAGTCCCGCCGCTCTGACAGGGGATGGCAGAAAGGGAGACGAGAATAAAAGTTCTATTTCAATGGGATTTCAAGAAAGGAAGTGACGATGAGAAGAGCGTCGATCTGATTCGTGTTAAGAGACGACCTGATGGTGGGAAGAATGTGTGACGTGCAAAGTTTGTGACTGAAAATAATTTGACGAAAGAAAGGACGATAAGCAGCGAATCATTTAACCTGGATACTGCACGTTTAGTCCTAAGGGCCATGCAGGATGGATGGCTAAGGAGTTAAAATATTTGTAGTGAAAAGCAACCATTATTAAAACCCTGAATGACAGCCATCTGCACAGGAGCTGAAGCGAGTCAATATCTCCTTGATGTGTTTGAGAACTCGGGATAAAGATGTTAAGGAAAACGACGCAAAGGTAAGCATTGTTTAGGAAAAGATGCCCTGCTACCGAGGCGAGACAACGGGGCGGGCATCAGGAGGCAAACCGGGATCAGGAGGCAAACCGCGATGAGTGCATGTCAGACACTCAACTTGAAGCATCCAAGTCGTGAGTCTGTTGGTTATTCAACTAGTGAAAAGCAGCGACGCAGAGAGTAACATTATCGACAACTTTATTCATCGGTCTGAGCAACATCCAACTCAAACAAGACAGAAAAAGTTGATGTTCTAAACAACAGCCACAGAGGATAACTTGCTGAGCGACATACATAGTACTGTACACACTACCACTACCACCACCGCCCCCTTTGTAACATATTTAAACGCGTGGCCATAAATCGCTTTCTTACATTCACATTAATTTCCGTAGCAACAGGTACTCCTGACTAATTACCACCACCCTGCTCGGCTCCAAACAACCATCACAACTTTAATGCAAACTCGCTGTATTTTTCGTTTTCAAGTAATGCATGTACTGGCCTGCACATGGAGGAGGGGCATTGGGGGTGGCCGATGTGGCTGGCTGCCCTGCTGCTCCTTCGGTAAGGCAAGAACGGGTGTGCAAGGCAAGGAACAATAACACTTTATCTTCCCACCGAGGCAAAAAAAAGCTTACACTCATTCATAAATGCAGCGCCACGCCTCTTTGCAGCCATGGTGGAATTATAAATTGCACATAACAATAACACTGTCACTTCTAATGTTTAATATCCAAGCCATTGCAATACCAGTTATAGGATTCATACGAATATTATTTTTTGTTTTGCTGCAATTAGT
>JAXIVD010006801.1:20000-22509 GCA_036785275.1 Cancer borealis | reverse complement strand
GGAGGAAGGGAGGATGGGAGGTGATCGATATGAAGCAGTTCTCTTGGCCAAGTCGGTGGTGTCCTGGCAAGATGGTAGGCTGTGATAGGTGTCCAAAGGTAAGGGAAGGGGAGAGGCATGGGTACGGGGTGAGGCGGAGCAGGGGAAAGGGATGGGGACGAGAAGGGGAAGGCATGGAGAACGCGATTGGGGTACAGATGGGAACGGGAAGACTAGAAGGAAGGGAATGGGAAGCGATAAGGAAACGACGGCACGGAGAACTGCTGTAAATTGAATGGGAAAAATAATGGGTAGTGGATGGGAGTTAAAGGAGGGAAGGAATAGGGAATTAGGGATCCAGGAAGAATATACGAGAGAAAGAGAGTGGACAATAAGTAGACATTAATGTATAACTTAACATAAATTGACAAAAGAAAACGAGGTGAGGGGCTGCTACAGTACATATTGGTATCATAATAATATCAATAATTATGGGATATAGACTGCTTGCCCTTCTCTCAGTCCTATTCCCCTTTGCCCCCTTGCCTCCCTTGCTCCCTTGCCCCATTGCCCCCCTGCCCCTTGCCCTGTTTCCCATTGATAACCCTGTCTCCCATTCCTCTCCATCACTTTCAACTTGCGATTCTATCTATTAATGGCCTCATCGTCCTATTTTTGAGAGGCGGTCGATTACGTGCGGTCTGGAATTATTTATCACATATGACTTGAGGCCTAGAGAGAGAGAGAGAGAGAGAGAGAGAGAGAGAGAGAGAGAGAGAGAGAGATGAGGGAGATGAGGGGGTGTTTTCTCTCAAATCCTGGTTATTCAAATTTCTTTTTGTTTTAATTTTTTTTTTTTTTTCATGTGGTAGCCTTTTTTTTTTTTTTTTTTACAGATAATTTACGTTTGTTTGTCTAGTTTTTTTCTCTTCCATTTTTTTTTTATTTTATTAAGATCGATTCCTTCCCTTTTTTTTTTTTTTTTTTTATCGTAACTTTTTTTTTTTAATCTAAATCTATCACGACGAAACTACTTTTTTTTTTTTTTATCATTATTATTTCTTTTTATTTATTTCCATTCCTGTCTACCATATTTTTCCTCCTTTTTTTCCCCCTCCTTTTGCCCTTCCAGTCCCCTTCCTACTGCTATATCCGCCTCATTTCCTAGCCTTCTTTCCTCCTCTCTCCATCTTTTCCCTCCCTTTCCTACCTCCCACATTTCCGTCTTCTCCCCTACCCCTACCTTCCCTAACTCTTGCCCTCCCTATTTTTATCCCTTCTTCTGTAGCCCCCACCCTCCTCCTCCTCCTCCTCCTCCTCCTCCTCCTCCTCCTCCTCCTCCTCCTCCTCCTCCTCCTCCTCCTCCTCCTCCTCCTCCACAAATCTTCCAAAGTTCAGTATTGACAGCGGACATTATCGGTGTCTTTATGTTGACCTTCCAAACCCCACCCCCCCACCCTCCTCTTTCTTCCCTTTTCTCATTTCCCTCTTCTTTTCCTCCTTCATTTCTCCCCCTACTAACCTCGGTCGTCTACCTCTCCCTTATTCAATCGTGTGTATGTGTGTGTGTGTGTGTGTGTGTGTGTGTGTGTGTGTGTGTGTGTGTGTGTGTGTGTGTGTGTGTGTGTGCGTGCGTGTGCGTGTGTGTGTGTGCGCGCGTTTGAATAATGTTAATCCAAGGTGTTCAAAAAGACTTTTACATTTTGTGGTGGTGGTGGTGGTGGGTGATTGTGCAGGAGCAGGAAAAGGTGTTAAAGGAGGAGGAGGAGGAGGGAGGCACTGGAAGAAGGAGGACATAGGTGTGGGAGGAAGGGGGGGAAGGGGAGGGGAAGAGGGAGGAAGAGCCTGGCGCCAAGTAATCAAGGAGAGTGTTGTGGAACGTTTGTCTTGTGTGACACCCAACTCCCCTTACCCCCAACCTTCCCCTCCCTTCCTTCCCTCACTCTTCCCTCACTCTTCCCCACCCTGCATCCCCTCCCCTTCATCACACCAATGCGTTCAGTCCATATACCATTTTCTGCCTAACCTTAACAAACTCAAATTCGTCTCCTATACCTACTCCCTTTCATCGCCTATCCTCCCCTTTCCTCCCCTTCCTCTGTTCATCGATACTCCCTTCCCCACCACTACTGCCCACCTGCCTTTAATTAATGCTCCTGTGTTCTCTCCCAGGAAAACGGGAATTGGCAGTACATATTGTTGTTGTTTAGGAAGAATTACAGAACCTTGCCTTTTGTTTCCCAGTCGCTCGCTCGCCCGTGGAAAACAAATAGCGGAAGGAAGATTATTTTTTTGATATCTTGCTATTATTATGAAGACGATTTGGTTGAGAGTTGTAGTTGTAATTTTCGTTGTTGTTTTCGTTATTGTTATTATTATTATTATTATTATTATTATTATTATTATTATTATTATTATTAATAGCAGTAGTAGTAGTAGTAATAATAATAATGCTAGTATTAGTATTAGTAGTAGTAGTAATAGTGGTAGTATTAGTTATAATAATAATAGTAGGCTATATTGTATTATT
>JAXIVD010006801.1:5000-10000 GCA_036785275.1 Cancer borealis | reverse complement strand
TGGTGGTGGTGATAATGTGGTGACGGTGTAAAGGGTCATCATTAGAAGCAGTAGTGGTGATGGTTAGTGTTGTCGTGTGAGTGGCTGTAATGAGGTTAGTGGTGGTGGTGGCGATGGTTGTAATCTTAGTGATGGTGGTGACGGTGACGAGGGTGTGGCCGCGGCCCCGCCTACACAGGAGTCTCGGTGCTGGTGACAACGCTGAAGGTGTTGTGGCGGCACGGTGATAACTGCTGAGTAAGCGTGACTCAGCACTACAGGAGGTGGAAACTGGAAATGGGCCTTAGCCAGCGTTGATCTGCGGAGATAGAGAATTCAGGGGAATGTGTGATCTGATGCGTCTCCCAGCAGACAATGGCAAGGCCAGATTGTCGGAGAGGCCGAGCGGCAGGGGAGGGGGTCGGCAGGGAAGTCGTGAGTTGTGTCGTGAAGGCGGCGACGGCGTCATTACCGGCGGTGTGAGTGGCCACATCTGCATCACAATGGCCGGGTCTTTCAGCGGGGCCACAGCGGCGGCGCTCTGCCAGCCCCACCTTCGTGTTACTTACCATTACACTTTAAAGCGACTTGACATAGAGGGCCTGGCCGAGGTGCGCCTGAATCCGAATGACCTACTTTGGAGTCCTTCTATTCAAAATTGGCTTTAGTTCTCATGAGCTCCAGAGGCAAATTTTATATTAGGAGAACTGCCGCCTGAGGGGAGGAGACCGCCTTAGTGTTTAGCTTCTGTGTGTGTGTGTGTGTGTGTGTGTGTGTGTGTGTGTGTGTCTGTGTGTATGTGTGTGTGTGTGTGTGTGTGTGTGTGTGTGTGAGTGTGTGTGTGTGTGTGTGTGTGTGTGTGTGTGTGTGACATGGCAAAGGGGCAGCCCAAAGGAGAGTACTATTAAAGGACTCGTCCCTTGGTGGTTGGGAGCGGCAACTTAAGGGTTGCCGAGGTCTTGGTTATAGTGGACCCACATTCCTCTGGGGATCCATCACTTGGGTGCGGGGACTGGAATGGGCTTGGAGGACCTCATCAGGGCGACGCTCTCCTCAGCTTGTTAGGGCGACGACTCTATGGGGGGCGGAGGAGGGGAGGAAAGTGTGTTGAATCGCCAGGTTTATCGTTATGTCGCAGGAAGGAAAGGGAGGAAAGGGGGAAGGAAGGGCCAGCCACCGGAGGACGCCAGTGAATAGTCTCCCTGTGAAGGATCCCGAGATGTGTGTTCTGATTTGCATGACTAAAGCAGGACTTCGTCTGACCACCTGGCAAACGAAAGGCAGAAGACCTGACCACGCTGACCCCCTCCCCCATCCCCTTCCCCATCCCTGCCCCCATTAGTAGACGCGGCTGAACCAGGAGAATCTGGAGGTGGAGGAGATTGTGTTATTAATGATCGGGAACTTCGGACAATGTTTTAGCGAAGATAAAGAAGAACGATCCATTTTGTGTAGCATTCGATTATTGCTGACGAATCACAGATGTTGCACTAACCCTTGCCTAGGAGGGGGGGAGGGGGAGGAGGACTGTGGCGGGAAGACAGCAGCGGGAGGAACTCAACTTTAAGAGCGAGTGGCAGAGATACGGAAGGAGTTATCGGAGAAAGTGCGAGGTGACAGGCGTACTGAAGAGGCTTCGGGCGCCGCTGACAAGGATGGATCGCTGTGGGAGGCGGAACATCTGTGCTTGATATTTTTGCCAACACAGCGGCACGCGATGAGGGCGGGGGCGGGCGGGGCGTGAGGGGGTGGAAGGTGCAGTGCCTCCACCCCTTCGCCCTCCATCCCTTTGGCAAGGCTCACGCTACCGGCGCCTGCGAGTTTATTGCAATTCCTAAATGTTTTCTCCATTTATTGAAGTTGGTTTTTGAAAAAGGAGGAGCCATTTTTTGAAGAACAGAACATGTATGAAAATTTTGTTTTGCTGAAGTGTACTGCTGCAAATATTCTAGTCGATTGTGAAGAAATGTTTTAAGAAAAAGAATATATCAGTAAGTTTATAGTAGAAAAATTACACAAATAATGAAACATAGAAATATACGAATAGGGAAAAAATCTCTCTGGAGTAATAGTAATGGAAGTGATAGTTGTTAGTAGTAGTAGCATAGAGTTATTGGTAGTAGTTGAATAGAGTTAATGGTAATAGTATGGGAATAGTGGTGGTGGCCTTGCTCGTGACATCTACCTTGCACACTTTAGAGGTTGGTGGTGGGTGGTGGGTAGGAAGGTGGGTGGAGGGTGGACGGGAGGGTAGGCGGGAAGAGAGCTGGTGGGGGCTCAGCGGAAGCCCCATGCAAATCGTCGTCAAACTGAATATTGCTCTCATTGTTAACAGCGGCGCAGCGGGTCGTAAACTGTGTAGGTTTATGGAGGGCAGGAGCGAACAGTCACCATCACCCTATTCACCCCTACTCACCCTACTCACCCCTACTCACCTCCCCTACTCACCCTTCAATCCTTTATGGCCATCCTTCCATCCCCCTTCCCTCCTACCCCCGACACAATCAGCTAGGATATCACGGTGTAGCTGGATCGTGATGTTGTAACTGTGGCTGGCTTAGTGGTGGTGGTGGTGGTGATGGTGGTGGTGGTGGTGGTGGTGGTGGTGGTGGTGGTGGTGGTGGTGGTGGTGGTGGTGGTGGTGGTATAGGTGTTAGTGATGATGGTGGTGATTCTTTTTCAGTAAATCCCGAGAATTTCATTAAGGGTCAGAATCCAGTTATGAAACACACACACACACACACACACACACACACACACACACACACACACACACACACACACACACACACACACACACACGGAGGCACGAGGTGGAGAGAAGGAGATAGGAAAAGAGAGAGGGAGGGAGCATAATGACTCAAGGTGGAAGGCCCCGACCAAAGCATAATGGCGTGAGTCAGAATGGCCATTGATCTTGCTCTCCTCCTCCTCCTCCTTCTCCTCCTCCTCCTCCTCCTCCTCCTCCTCCTCCTCCTCCTCCTCCTCCTCCTCCTCCTCCTCCTCCTCCTCCTCCTCCTCCTCCTCCTCCTTCTCTTCTTCTTCCTCCTCCTCCTCTGCCTCGTATTCCTCTTCCCTCTTCCTCCTTTACGGTTCACTTAATATTATGGTCTCTTATGCTCTATTCCGATTCTAAACGGTACCGCTCTCTCTCTCTCTCTCTCTCTCTCTCTCTCTCTCTCTCTCTCTCTCTCTCTCTCTCTCTCTCTCTCTCTCTCTCTCTCTCTCTCTCTCTCTCTCTCTCTCTCTCTCTCTCCTCTCTCTCTCTCTCTCTCCTCTCTCCTCTCTCTCTCTCTCTCTCTCTCTCTCTCTCTGTATCAGATGCCATTAAAACTACATAGTAATTACTAATATCTTTACCTGCTTCACACAATTTAAAGAATCACTAACGTCACCATCTTATTTTTTTTTTCTCCTCCTTCCCTTGGGGTCAAATTAGCCGAGCAGAAGAAAATAGTGAAACAAGGGAATCATGATGAAAATGAATGTTCCCCAGAAAAGAATGTTATCTTCGCTGTGCTGAGCCTTTCACAGGGAAACCGAGCAGCTGAATTTACAACACTATAGCACACCGCCGAGAGAGAGAATGAGAGAGAGAGAGAGAGAGAGGAGAGAGAGAGAGAGAGAGAGAGAGAGAGGAGAGAGAGAGAGAGAGGAGAGAGAGAGAGAGAGAGAGAGAGTTTTGCCTTTTGCCTTTTAATCAGATGGAAACGTTTTCGAGATGACCGACCATATGGAGTTCGATCAGCGGAGGTCGTGACAGTCTCTCCTAAACAAGACTCATCTGCGTCGTGTTCTATCTCTGACTCAGCAAAGTTGGTATGAGTTAGTTGTCCAGTGTTCGGTCGTCCACTCATTCCTTGTCTAGCAATCATACATAGAAAGCAATGTCCGTTTTCCTTAAGAGTTATAAACATTGAAGTTAGTGCCCAGTCCTTGCAAGTGATAAGAGAAGAGTGTACATATATTTTCTTCTTTATAATCCTAAGTGACGGTTGAGTGTGTTGTTTAAACAGGCTCGGAATCGTGACTTGTTGAGGAACACTTGGCCTCGACCCAGAACACCTGCTTACGGGATGCACAAGTCCTTACCTCGTGGAGTGTACACGCTGGGGCTCAGTTCTCTCACGCACGTAAATAGTAACCGCTTCATGCAGGTCTGTAAGATTTGCCTGTGAAATTCAGCAATAAGGAGCTAAATTATACCATTAATTCCCTTAAGAGGATGTGGGCCTTCTAATGTATTGTGATACCAGGGCTTGTCAAAGATACACACTGAACAAGACAGAACTAGGGTTATTAGAAGCTATTTTGTGAACAGTAAAAAAATTTAAGCTCAGTAAACGGGGAGGTTTGTGTTTAATAATACTTTTAAAACAAGCGTTTTCAAGACTCGTCAGGATTCATGTTGAACACTACTGATTACAAAGGGAATTCGTAACAACGGGGGAATTAGTCTCACCAAAAACAGTGCTCAAAAGCGATGGCTATGAATTATAATTATTTTCTAATTAATTAAGTGTTTGCATGCAAGACGAACAAAAAAGTACCACAACCAGTGACATTTTCATGAATACTCCAGCTAAAGAAAACGCCAAGGTGGCCCCTGATCCTCGTTGGTGGTTGGCCGTGACGATGTACATAAAAAACAGGTTAAGTAAAACCAAGGCGAGAAAACTATTGTGGACCATTGAGAGTGAGAACCTGTCACATCACTAACTTCATCAACATTCCTGAAAATCAGCATTAGGACTCACACTCAGTGCACAGAGACACTTGAATGACAGGTACATTCATTAACTTTTAAACATAAGAATTGATGTGATAATTAAGACACGAAAATGAGGAGAGATTGGCGCTTCACCAAAAACAGAGACAAATAACCACACACCTCACCCCGGTTTTCTTCCCTTTGAATCCTGAGGCGTGTTGTTCATCCTTCCTCCAGGGACACCGGCGCCTCTGCATGTCCAGATTGCCACAGCTGCCTCCCTCAAGTGCCTCAGGTACTCATTAGTCGA
>JAXIVD010006800.1:10000-22510 GCA_036785275.1 Cancer borealis | reverse complement strand
CGTGCCCCATTAAGTGTAAGTTTTTCTCCTCGACACGCCAAGGACTTCTGCGTCTCTCCCAAGTCCGTAAAACCACATTATTAACTTTCTATTTGACTCAGTACCGTGGATGGGAGAGGAGAGCAGCATGGATGGAACGCAGATGGTTTATATTATATTAATGTTAAGCTTCTCTCGTCACGTGTAAGCAAAGGAACACAATGGAAGAACAAACAGCAGCAGATATACTATATTGATTGGTCCTTATAAAGTTTTTCGTGTTAAACTACATTATCTAGTCTAAAGAAAGAGTACAAACTATGAAAAATACGTTCTTCCACAGCGTTCATTTTTATCTCCTTGGTCTTGGTATCTTTGTCCTTACTCGGCACCCGTGGACAACTGTGGAATGTTATTTGTTGTAGTTTATTTGATTTAAGTTAACCCATTCATCGGCAAACCCTAATGGGAGATGAATAACTAAATGGGGTTTGATTAATAATACACGAACATAATAATGATAATTGTATATAAAAAAAAACTCGTGTCCTGTGTTCGAATTGACGGGAAAGGAAGGAAGGAAGGAAGGAAGGAAGGAAGGAAGGTAGGAAGGTAGGAAAGAAGGAAGGAAGGAAGAAAAGAAGACCCTGATGGTGAAGAAGAAGAGGAGGAGGAGGAAGAAGAAACCAGCAGGCATTGTAATACTCAAAAGCACGAAACACGTAAGTACAAACAAGTACATACACACATACATACACACATACATACATAACAGCCATCTGCACACTTCTTGCTACGTTCCCACCCACCTGCCTCACCGCCCACAAATTCTAAACATCCCACCCACTCTCTCTCTCTCTCTCTCTCTCTCTCTCTCTCTCTCCTCTCTCTCTCTCTCTCTCTCTCCTCTCTCTCTCCCCCCTCCCCCACCCTCCCACGCACGCTATAATTTAACCACCCGTGCCTGACGTACAAAGTTTCTCCCACAAACACCGCTGCAATGGAACCTTTGAACATCCTCACGTCCCTCCCTCACTACCTGTACACTCATAATCAAGGACGAAGTGGACTCTAAACGAGGAAGAAGACCCTAAACAGCCTTGGAAGTAATGGCGAGGATATACAGACCCAGAATATTAACATGCTCGTGGCCCTCTCATAGCAGCAGCAGCAGCAACCTGGATCGAGTGTACGACAACTGTTCCCGCGAGTGAGGCGGTTCCAGAGCGCCGCAGTGACCAGAATGAAACTCAGAAACCTTCCTAAGAGTAAATACAACAGTGCTCAGACCACAGCTGGGAAGTGTGTACGCAGCCTCTCCATCCTCTACCCTCAGTTCAGGTAGGATCAGATTCTCAGGTGAAGAGTGAGATGGAAAGAAAGATTAGAGGTTTGATCTATTTAGAGTAATGGTGTTTGTGGGAGTTTTGTGTATGTGTGTGTGTTTGTCTTTTGAGAAGTAGGTGATAGTGGTCATGCTGGTGGTGATAACGGTGTCACTAGTGGCTGTAGTGGTGATGATGATTGTAGTAATGGTGAATATGGTGCTTTGGATGGTGAATATGGTGCCGGGGTATGATGGTGACAAGTGATGCTGCATACGTAGTGATGATAGTGGTAGTGGTAGTGGAGATAATGGTGTTGGTGATGATAACGATGATGATGGTGATGGTGATGGTTATGGTGATAATAATTATGATGATGGTGATGGTTGTGGTGATAGGGATGGTGATGATAATGATGGTGGTGATAGGGATGGTGATGATAATGATGATGGTGGTGATGGTGATGCTTGTGGTGATAGTGATGGTGATGGCAGTGGTGGTGTTGGTAACTCTACAGGACAGACAGGTGGAGCTGGTAATGGTGGGGTACGAAACTGGAAGTGGTGTGTGTGTGTGTGTGTGTGTGTGTGTGTGTGTGTGTGTGCAACGAAACACACACATACATACACCAATCCTGCAATGCCAAGATCACCCCACGTACATAACAATTCCCGTTACCATAAGTACTTAAGTCAAGGCTAATACTAATTACATTCCCACACCAACATGAAATCACAATTAATTAAAGCAAGAAAAGAAACAAACGCATCAACACTTAAATATATAATGCTCATGATAATTAATAACGAGGAATTACTATATTTTTTTCTATATATATATATTTTTTGCTCGTATGTTTGTCTCATACTAAAAAAAAAATGTATAAACAATAACATCAATAACATTAACGCTGAAAATAACCAAGATAACCAAATGTTCTCTTGTTCTCTAACCTACAAAAGAGTAAACACTGTAGAGTAGTCAGGTAGAAAGTGTAACAGTACACACACACACACACACACACACACACACACACACACACACACACACACACACACACACACACACACATCATTCTGACACCCATTGCACGCACTCAAACACCGCTCCTTCCTATATCAGGCTGTGTGTGTGTGTGTGTGTGTGTGTGTGTGTGTGTGTGTGTGTGTGTGTGTGTGTGTGTGTGTGTGTGTGTCTTGGCCTTGTTGTATGAGAGCTAAAGAAGGTGATGTCACTACCCTTCACCTCTAACTGCAGTGTTGTAGCATCATGATGTTTTCTCCTACTACTACTACTACTACTACTACTATTACTACTACTACCTACTACTACTACTATTACTACTACTACTACTACTACTACTACTACTACTACTACTACTACAACTACTACTATTACTACTACTACTACTACTACTACTACTACTACTACTACAACTACTACTATTACTACTACTACTACTACTACTACTACTACTACTACTACTACTACTACTACTATTACTGTTACTACTACTACTACTACTACTACTATTACTACTACTACTACTACTACTACTACTACTACTACTATTATATTGATGCAGCTACTTCGACCACATCTGCTATTATTATTACTTCTATTATTATCATTATTATCATTTTTAGTAGTAGTAGTAGTAGTAGTAGTAGTAGTAGTAGTAGTGGTAGTAGTGGTAGTAGTAGTGGTAGTAGTAGTAGTGGTAGTGGTAGCAGTAGTAGTAGTATCATACCTTCCCTACAATAACATAACGAAACGAATATACCTCGCGTTATCTTGATCAGACTCTCTCTCTCTCTCTCTCTCTCTCTCTCTCTCTCTCTCTCTCTCTCTCTCTCTCTCTCTCTCTCTCTCTCTCTCTCTCTCTCTCTCTCTCTCTTTCAAATCAAGCATTACAACATCATTACATACCACTGAACATCACAAAAAAAAACATAAATACCATACAACTAAAATGTCACACACACACACACACACACACACACACACACACACACACACACACACACATACGCACATAACAGGTAACAGGTGCATATACAGGGGTACAATGGACAGCTTTTCCCTACCCTCTGTTCTCCCCTCCCGAGGCTGAAGCTGAAGGCTGACAAGGGCGCGGCCGACCGAGGTTTGCGGCACAAGGAGGGTGGTGGGTGGGGAGGAGGAAGAGGGTGAGTCACTGTGGTCCATGACGTCATGCGACACTCCTAAGGAACTGGTGCCTAATATGGAGAGAGAGAGAGAGAGAGCCCAAAATTTTCCTTCCTCTCCCTCTCTCTCTCTCTCTCTCTCTCTCTCTCTCTCTCTCTCTCTCTCTCTCTCTCTCTCTCTCTCTCTCTCTCTCTCTCTCTCTCTCTCTCTCTCTCCCCCCCACCGGAACAGCAAAATTATAAAAGTTTCCAATAAGATAGGTTGGGGTGACGGTCAGCTAGCATGTGTGAGAGAGGCTGGAGGGGAGACGCGGAGGATTGTGGGGAAGAGGAAGAGGGGGGAGAGGAGAAGAGGAAGAGGGGAAGGAATGCAGAGGGCTGTGGGGAAGAGGAAGAGGGGGAGAGAGATGTTTAGGGTTGTGGGGAAGAGGAGGAGAGGGAGGGAGATGCTTAGGGCAGGACCTTTTGGCCTCACAGATAAGGTCAGTTAAAGTGTAGGGCGTTTCCTGATGAAGAGGGCGACGGAGGCTGCGGAGGAGGTGGAACAGGATGCGGATAAGAGAGAGAAAAAGAAAGAGAGAGAGAGAGGGGGGGGTGTAAGGGGATGGTCAATAGTCACGAGTTAATGAGAAAACTTCAATTTAAGCATAACAAGAAACAGGCGGCAACAAGGATGTGATAGGGAAAAAAGTTGAGTAAATGGAATGGTGTTGAGGACAGACTGGTGGTGGTGGTGGTGGTGGTGGGGGAGGGGAGGAAGATCGTCTTATTGCATGTGGAGATGGCAGAGGTTGGGGAAGGATCGTTTTAATGGAAGGAAAGGATAAATGGTTTGGGAAATTATTGTTATCATTATTATTATTGTTATTGGTTGGGGAAGGATCGTTTTAATGGAAGGAAAGGATAAATGGTTTGGGAAATTATTGTTATCATTATTATTATTGTTATTATTATTATTATTATTATCATATGAGTGGTATTAGCAGCAGTAGTAGTAGTAGTAGTAGTAGTAATAATAGTAGTAGTAGTAGTAATAGTAGTAGTAGTAATAGTAGTGGTAATGGTTTATACTACTACAAATTTTCTTATTTCCTTTATGACAACAATAACAGCTTGGTTTTACACACTCATGCGAACTGACATCCAAAAAGAGAAAAAGAGAGAATGGAAAACCAGGAAAAAAGATTTAGGGGGATAAGAAAGTTCCCACGATAGAGGTTCCAAGCCCTTCACTTTTGTTTGTTTTAGTGATTTTTTTTATATATATTAAATCAGCATGACTAAGGGATGAATAACAATAATAATAATAATAGTAGTAGTAGTAGTAGTAGTAGTAATAATAATAATAATGATGATAATGATAAAAACGACAATATTTATGCATGAGGGAACACAAAGCGGCACGCATGAGCAATACTCCTTCACCACGGGAAAGTAACCACAACAAATACACACACACACACACACACACACACACACACACACACACACACACACACACACACACACACACACACACACACACACACACACAATGACAGGTGTGGTGAGGTAGAGAGATGGAAAATTTGTGATAAGAGAAGAGAAAGAAGCAGGTTTACAAATGGAGGAGGAAGAGGGGAAGAAGGAGGAGGAAGACATCTACAGAAACCTCTACTTTCCTCCCATTTTTCTCTCCCTTTCTCCCTCACTGAACACGGTTTGCGGCAAATCAATCATTATAAGAGAACCAGGTTGAAAAAATATATATATCTTTCCCTTTCATAATCCTTTGTGCTGTTTTGGTGATCATTGTACCGTGAACGTTAAAATATAGGTGTGTTATTACTACTACTACTACTACTACTACTACTACTACTACTACTACTACTACTACTACTACTACTACTCTCTCTCTCTCTCTCTCTCTCTCTCTCTCTCTCTCTCTCTCTCTCTCTCTCTCTCTCTGTCTCTCTCTCTCTCTCTCTCTCTCTCTCTCTCTCTCTCTCTCTCTCTCTCTCTCTCTCTCTCTCTCTCTCTCTCTCTCTCTCTCTCTCTCTCTCTCTCTCTCCCCCCTCATGATGCAAACTCTTACTTAACAACAAATGGGACGGAATCCAGTTTCCAGGCACCCAGCCCAGACTTTTACTTTCCTTCGTGTGAGCAGTGAAAGCAGAAAGAGAGAGAGAAAGGAGGTGCAGGAGGAGGAGGACGAAGAAAGGGTGGCAAGTGAAAGAAGGTGCAGGAGGAGGAGGAGGAGGAAGAAGAAAGGGTGGAAAGAAAAAGGAGGTGCAAGAGGAAGAGGAAGAGGAAGAAAGGGTGGAAGAAAGAGTAGTGAAGCGCAGTTTATAATGTCAAGAAAGACTAGAGAAAGGAAAGAGAAGAGAAGGTGAGGCTTAGATAGCACGGAGAGTGGATGAAAAGAAAGTTATTCATGAGAGAAAGGACATAAAAGTGGAGGAGTAAAAGGAAGAGAAGAAATAGGCGATGAGTGAAGCTGAGGTGGAAAGAAGAGAGAGAGAGAGAGAGAGAGAGAGAGAGAGGAGAGAGAGAGAGAGAGAGAGAGAGAGAGAGAGAGAGAGAGAGAGAGAGAGAGAGAGAGAGAGAGAGAGAGAGATAAGCAAGATGAAAAAGGAGAAAATTGGGTCATATTACAGAAATGCAAGAGCAAGAGGTGAACAAAACTATTTTTTTTTTTATATTGAGGAAGAAAATTATTACTATTCCTTTTTAGCTTTCTCTTTCATGTGTGTGTGTGTGTGTGTGTGTGTGTGTGTGTGTGTGTGTGTGTGTGTGTGTGTGTGTGTGTGTGTGTGTGTGAAAAGCTTACACATAATAGTAGTAGTACTTTCACTTTTCCTTCAAGTTAACTTATATGTACATACACACATACATAATACCCAGACGAGAGGGGATGCAAAAAAAAGCGGGTCAAATAATCTGATATCTGAACACACACACACACACACACACACACACACACACACACACACACACACACACACATACACACAACTGTCCTCCCTTTATTCTCCTCTTTTGTCTTCTCTCCTCCTCCTCCTCCTCCTCCTCCTCCTCCTCCTCCTCTTCCTCCTCCACCTTTGATACCCGTGACTCCTCCTTCCTGACCTACTTACCTCCCTCACTCCCTCCCTCCCTTCCTTCCTCCCTCTTCTCCTTTTCTGCCTCCCTACTTCCCTCCCTTCCTCCCTTCCTTCCCTCCCTTACATTCGCAGGAACGTTGTCATTTCCGAATAGAAAGGTCACCACCACCACCACAACCACCACCATCACCATCACCATTATCACGACCACCACCACCATCACCATCACCATCACCATCACCATCACCATCACCATCATCACGACCACCACCACCATCACCATCACCATCACCACCACCTCCTCCTCCACCATCATTACGTACTCCACCTCTTCTTTCTCCTCTTTGTCCTCTTTCTCCTCCAGTTCTCATGCGAGTAGATAGGGTAGGAAGGTAGGGATGTATGAAAGGAAGGGAGAGAGAGAGAGAGAGAGAGAGAGCGAGGAGAGAGAGAGAGAGAGAGAGAGAGAGAGAGAGAGAGAGAGGCCTCATTTGAAAAAAAGAACGGTCTGCAGATACATAAGGTTCGCGCGCACACACACACACACACACACACACACACACACACACACACACACACACACAGTATGGAAAATCCTGTATTATCTAGTAGAGAAGGAGGAGGTAGAGGACGAGTAACAGTTGGAGGAGGAGGAGGAGGAGGAGAGTAAAGTCAGTAAATAAGACATAACGGAGACCAAAGTTTATGCTCCTAAGATATTGTTCCGTTACCTCTTCCTCTTCCTCCTCCTCCTCCTTTTCCTCCTCCGCCTCCTCGTCCTCATCCTCTTCCTTAATTCTCTTCCACCTCCTCCTACCAATTTCATCCCTCCACTTCATAACCTTCCTCCCACTCTTCCTTGCTTCCATTCTCCTCTCTTCCTCCTTCCTAGTTCCTCCTCTCCCCCTCCCATCTTTATCATCCCTCATCAACACACACACACACACACACACACACACACACACACACACACACACACACACACACACACACACACACACACACACACACACACACACGTCCCCATAACTCACATATTTTCATGAGTCGAGTCTTTTTGTTAAGTCTTAAAAGTTCAGTCTTGAGATATTTTCTTTAAATGGCAAATCTTAAGTGTCTTTTTTTTTCCCTACGTGTTTTTCTTCCTATATAACCTGTGTCTTGGTTCTAAAAGTCAGCATGAATGGTAAAAAAGAATCTTAACATATTGAAATTTAGTAATACTTTCATGAATCATTGTTTTTTTTCCTATGTTGAAGGAGGAATGTCATTGACTGAACTTATACAGAATAACATATAGATAAATGCATTGGGGCTACATGAGGCATTAACTCAGAGCTATTTCCATCAAATCACATTATGCATTCCCTCTGATAACCGTCGAGTCTCCTTTCCTAGTTAATATTATCACCTCAAGTTCCTTCCTTCTGACGAGTCGTAGTTAAGTTACTCCACATTTATCAACGTTATACTTAATGTGTCTCAAGTGTATACAGAACACTATGAACATCGTATATTTTCAGTTTCCAAGTTTCGCGTCGATCGTAATATACTTCTTCAACTCACTCGTGTGTTGTACCTTTCATTTTCCAAGACGAGTAAACTGTACTATTATAATTTTCCTGTGGCTATTGGCAAACTCTTTCAACTCTTTCTTGTCCATCAAACGGTCCTTCGTAAACTGAACAGTTAGAGAAAGTATACAGGTCTTGCGTAGGGGAAAAAAGAAGAAAGTAATAGGTTTCACCGTTTACCAGTACAGAAGATGGAGGAATGATGTATTCCCGTAGACATAATGATCTTAAAGTGTATTCAACTTTGTGCAGCGGAATCAGGCAAGATGGGGAAGAGGTCAATTAACTTAGTAGATACAGTAGCAAGGAAGCGCAGGAATATTGCAATGAATGATCACGGCTGCCTATGAGAAACTGTGTGATAGATAGATAAATAGATGAAAAGAGAGACGTAGAAGAATAGTGTTTTAATGTATCTCTATTTATTATTAATGTGCATAGAAGGGCGCGTTACATCGGTGTATACATGATAGCTTTCGAGATAAAACTGACCAACGTTTTGCAACTTTTGTATAATACTGTAACTTTTCGATAGAGTGGATCAGTGGTTACATATGACGTATATTTATTATTTATTTCCACTTGTAATATTGTTTTCCTGGTGTAGTACACAAGGTTGTATCCGGCCGCCAAACAGGGAGTCACTTCAAACACTCCTCTAAGTAAATATTAAAAAGAAACAGGAAGTCCTAAGTTGAGTATAAAGATAAGTTAAATTGCGTTAAAAAAAAGTTGCTTGAGGCCATCATTCAAACACACACACACACACACACACACACACACACACACACACACACACACACATACACACACACACACACACACACACACACACACACACACACACACACACACACACACACACACACACACATACACACACACACACACACACACACACACACACACACACACACACACACACACACACACACACACACACACACACACACATATAGATACGCCACTGACCACACCACTTCCTCAATCTGTCTCGCACACACCACCTTCAATCACAATTCCGTCAAACACCACCACCACCACCACCATCATTCTTTGTGTTGATTAGGCCAATTTTGTACGACAGTACTTCCTACTACTACTACTACTATTACTACTACTACTACTACTACTACTACTACTACTACTTCCACCATCACTACTACTATTACTACGACTGATAATGATGATGATACCAACACTAACACACACCCACACACCCACAAATGCAAATATTTAATTACTACAATTTGTTGCGTGACGACTTATTTTTTGTACCCCGTCGCGAGTCTTCCTGAGCTAAATAGTCAAAGCAGAGAAAGGTGATGAAAATGTTTACCTTGAAGACTAATGAATATTCTTTTGTCTGTAGTTAAACTATTGACATGATTTCTCTCTTTCATTCTTTACTTTACTTAAAGTTGATCATTTACAATATTTCCTAACATATTTACGAAGAGAGAGAGAGAGAGAGAGAGAGAGAGAGAGAGAGAGAGAGAGAGAGAGAGAGAGAGAGAGAGAGAGAGAGAGAGAGAGAGAGAGAGAGAGAGAGAGAGAGAGAGAACTTAACCAAACCAAAGATTTTCATAAAGTGTGTTAAACATTTTCTAATTGTACAAAAATGGAATGATGCAATTATCATATTCCTGTCATCGCCTCACACAACAAAAAGATGTTATAATGCTAAACAGGAAAAAAGTTTTTCTCACACGCGCACACACACAAACACACACACACACACACACACACACACACACACACACACACACACACACACACACACACACACACACACACACACACACTAGGGTACAAATATTTGATTAATATTCCCAGAGGAAGGTGTGTGTGTGTGTGTGTGTGTGTGTGTGTGTGTGTGTGTGTGTGTGTGTGTGTGTGTATGTGTGTGTGTGTGTGTGTGTGTGTGTGTGTGTGTGTGTGTGTGTGTGTGTGTGTGTGTGTGATGAATGTAACTGTTAGTGGTACGGAGAGAGAGAGAGAGAGAGAGAGAGAGAGAGAGAGAGAGAGAGAGAGAGAGAGAGAGTGGTAAAGGCAGAGAGGCAGAGAGGCAGAGGCGGAAATGTATGACCGCAATGTGAAGGCGCACTCTACTGTTGTTACTAACCTCTCTCTCTCTCTCTCTCTCTCTCTCTCTCTCTCTCTCTCTCTCTCTCTCTCTCTCGTTGTCTTAATAATTTACTTTTTTTCCTCCACATCCTCTTCTTCAGTCCTTCCTCACTCCCTTATTTGCTTCCATTATTGTCTTGTCTTGTCTTGTCTTTAACATATTCTTTATTTATACTTTCATGCAACACTCAAAGTCACTGCTTGCATACATGTTCCTTTTTTTTTTTTTGCTGTTTTGTTATTTGCATCTTGTTCTGAGCTATGATTTTATTTTATTTACGTGTGTGTTTGTGCTTATGTTTGTATTTCATTCATTCCAGTTATCTTTTTTTTTTTTTTTATATCATCCGTTGGCTTATCTAAAATGATCATACTCCTTCCCCCATCTCCATTACCTCTCCCCACTCCCCTCCCCTCGTTTTCTTTTCCCCTTGGGCGGTGCAAGTAGAAGGTGTTGCTTACCCGCTGTGGTGTGATGCAACGCGTAATGAAATGATAATGATAATAGTCACTCCGCACCACCACTACCATTACCACCGAGCATAGTGTCTGGAATGCAGGGAATTACATGTTTTTTTTTTATGCTAGTGTGTGTGTGTGCGTGTGTGTGTGTGCGTGTGTGTGTGTGTGTGTGTGTGTGTGTGTGTGTGTGTGTGTGTGTGTGTGTGTGTGTGTGTGTGTGTGTTTGAGGTCATTGGGTTTAGATGTATTTTCAATTTAGCTATATTTGTCTACCTTGACTTTGTGATTATTTGATTTTATCTCTCTCTCTCTCTCTCTCTCTCTCTCTCTCTCTCTCTCTCTCTCTCTCTCTCTCTCTCTCTCTCTCTCTCTCTCTCTCTCTCTCTCTCTCTCTCCTCCTTCGCTACTTGAAATTAGCACTATGAATCACAACTTCCTGATGTGCTGCTCAAATCCGTGAATAGCACCTTACAAGACTCTTCTCCCTCCCTTCTTCCCTCCCTCTCCTCCCTTCTTACCCTCTTTCACTCCCTCCGTCCCTCTTTCCCTCCCTTCCTCCTTCCCTCCCTTCATACCCTCCTTCCCTCCCTTCAAACCCTCCTTCCCTTCATCTGTCGGCACTACTGTGAGAAACGGTTCTGTCATTTTCGCAATGTTGCTATGCCTTTGCTTCTACACTCATTGATACTTGTGAAAAATTACTGATGATGATGATGATGATGTGGGCGTGGTGCTGGTAGGTGAAGTGAAGATTGATAAGAAATGTGAGTAAAAGTATTCGAGAAAAAAGCGACACGATGAGTTTTTGTTTAATTCCGTTATCATGTTGTTTTTTCTTATATATATATATATATATATATATATATATATATATATATATATATATATATATATATATATATATATATATATATATATATACACACATTATTTATATTCACTTGAAAAATTCCGTTTCTTTGGTATAATGACTCGATTGCAATAAAATTATATAAATATTGTATCTCACACACACACACACACACACACACACACACACACACACACACACACACACACACACACACACACACACACACACACACACTCACACACACACACACACACACACATAAACACACACACACACGCACACACACACACATGTAAGCCGTGGGAATAGCATGCACGCATTCCCTCAAAATACCGTTACAGACGAACGCGCGTGCCTGTGTGTGTGTGTGTGTGTGTGTGTGTGTGTGTGTGTGTGTGTGTGTGTGTATGTGTGTGTGTGTGTGTTTTGCGCGTTTTTACTAGCAAAACAAAAATATGTCTTCACCTCCAATAATTCTCCACATTTAGCAGCCACAGTGGAAACATAGTTTATAGTCCTTCTTTTACTTCCTTGCACATGTAAGCTAATGTAACGTAACCCTTTAATGCTCTGGAAACAACTACTGATGTTGGGCTAAACGAGTAACTTCACTTTAATTCCACTACCCGGGCGAAAACAACTGACTTTCAACTCACACGCAGACAAACACACTCACAGATTCTCCCAATGTTTCTTCACACCAGAATTGTTAGGTATTATAACGAGTTCGAACCAGTTTTGCAGCATCATGGTCGCGTTCACTTATCAAAGACACCGACACCACCACCTTGCGTTCAGCGTCCACTATAACAGAGGTCTTGCAGTCCATTTACCGTTAACAGTTTACCAATAAATCAATTGTACCACCGGACCACCTGCCACGTATGGTGTGTGCATTGGTCTGTTTCTCTACGTATTTCAGTTTAGTGGAACACATCC
>JAXIVD010006800.1:2500-5000 GCA_036785275.1 Cancer borealis | reverse complement strand
AATGCGCAGCTAGATGGGACAGAGAACAAAAGGGCAATGCCTTTCCCACCCACGGGAAGGACCTGTGCCGCGCTGGTGTGGGTGGAAGAACGTGTATGCATCATCAGGAGGATATACGACATTTTTAGTGGCGAGAATGAAAAGGGGAAGACATTACGTTAGCCGCATAGACGCTAGCATATGTTTGTTATTGTTGTTATTGTTGTCGCTTCGTTAGTCCAGAAGTTGTTTTATCACTTAAAACGCCCATTCGATATCCTAACACTCAGGTGAAGATAGTGAAGACCAGAATAGTGACTCCATGAATGCTAGCTTTTTTTTTCCTTTCTATTTCGCGTCGTATGTATTATAAGGTTGAGAAGAAGTAAACGGATTCATACATTATTATCCCTATGAAGTTTATTAGTTTTTAGCAAGACAGGGAGTTGGCAGAGCAGCTCAGAATTATGGCAGCTGATCAGACGAGGCATGATGTGTGTGGGTGGCAATGAATGCACTGACAGATAGGTGACTTTCCTCCTACCTCTCCTCCTACACACACCCTCTCTCTCTCTTCTTCTCTATATTTAGAGTTACTCATTGTTATTATTATTGTTGTTGCTGCTCCTTCAATATTTCCCTAAAACATTATCGAATATATAATAGTTACAATAGTATGCACGGGGTTTTCTCTACTGTTACGTTGGGAATAAGGTGTAAGGTTGGAATTTTCTAACTTATCTACTCTTCCCACTCTTTTAACACACACACACACACACACACACACACACACACACACACACACACACACACACACACACACACACACACACACACACATACACACATTTATTGGCTTACTTGTCGAACATCGGCGGCGAGGTGGTGGTGTTGGTGTCGGTGGTGATGTTGATGGAAGTGGTGAGGATTCCTCCGGGTGGGCGAGGCAGACTCTATCACCTCCCTGTAGTGACGCCCGTAACCTTCATAGTATCCTTCGGAGTCCCTGTAGTCGTCCCCGTCGCTTGGGTCCCGCTGGAGGGAGTGGTTGTGGAGTGGGTGGTGGGGGTAGTCATCATGCAGGGAGTAGTCGTCTATGTGGCACGGATGGTCGTAATCGAAGTCGTTCCGTAGTCTATTATCGCCATAGTCATTGAGGACCCTGGCGGAGGAGGAGGAGGAAGCGGCAGGGTTGGTGCTGCTCTCTTCAAGGTTAAAATGAAGTTCTTCGTCCTCGTCGGCGTCATCCTCCCCCACCTCGTCCCCCCTCCTCCTCTGGTCCTGAGAGTCTTCATAGTCGTCGAGGGCGTTATAGTCGCCCTTGATGCCGCGTGAGGGGGAGTTATAGTCCCTCAGGTGGGGTGTGGGAGAGTGGTGGTCGTACTCATCCCTCGCTCTTGACCTCTCATATTCCTCATAGTCGTTCCTCGTCTGCTCGTAGTCGTTTCTACCTCTAGATTGAGGCGAATGGTCATAGTCGTGCCTCACCCGTGGAGGCGACGATTCGTAGTCGTCCCTCAGCCTCCCTGTGGGGTCGTACTCCTCCCTTGCGCGTGGGGACGACCTGTTGTATTCATCCCCCTTAAACGGGACGGAGAGGACGCCATCCCCTCGTACTCCTCGCGACCTCTACTTCCCGATGGCCGCTCAAAGTCATCGTACTGTTTGCGAGCGTGGGCGGAGCGCGGCCCGTGGGAGAGGTGGTGGGAGCCGGGTGGTTTGGCGAGAACTTTGCCGAGTGCTGCCGCATCCCCCGCATGGCTGTGTCGGCGGGGCTGCTGCTGTGGGAGACGGGCTGTTAGTGGCGGCTCCTACACCCTTTTCCTGTGGCTAGCGTCGCGTGGGGCTACTGGGCTTTTTGTTTCCTTCTGTTACGTTACCATTATTACCATTATCATCGCCATTGCTCCGCTCTTCCTCTGCTATCATTATCATTATAATTATGACTTATATTATTGTTATAGTTATCATTATCATCATCATTATTGGTATCATTATTATTACTTTGCCTCTGCTTGGGAAGAAAAATCATCAGTACTTCACGGTAGGAACCTCATTACATTTTCTACACTTATGAATATCCTCTAAATAAGTGCATTTAGTACGTGCATACGCGTGTTTATCACTTACTCACGTGCGTCCACGCACACACACACACACACACACACACACACACACACACACACACACTCACACTCACACTCACACTCACACACACACACGCACACGCACACGCACACACACACACACACACACACTCACACACACACACACACACACACCGTCAACAACTGTACGCTATAATTATGTACAATCAATCAATGAAATATCAAATAAAGGGAGAGAACGTTCAGTAAATATATATATATATATATATATATATATATATATATATATATATATATATATATATATATATATATATATATATATATATATATATATATATATAACAGTTGTACTCCTCGTTACTAGGGCGACAGGTATTTACGTGAACTAATTAGTGTGACTAGGAACCAGA
>JAXIVD010006799.1:0-22513 GCA_036785275.1 Cancer borealis | reverse complement strand
ATCAGATAATGTGCATATCATTTGAAAGATAGGTGGAAGAATACTTAAGTTAATTTTGTATAATAGTATGAAAAAGTAAGATCAAGCAAGTCTCAATAAACTGTTTATCAAAGACCTTTTTGTTTAAAACAAGATGAAATACAACAGATTCATGAACATAATTACATATGTAAGTAATACCTACAATACATTACAGTAAAATATTGCCGTAAGCAGTTTATTGTAAACGAAGTACTGTATGTGATGAGATTTATCAAAATAGCAGCCATTTCCATGTTAATAAACCTATTCAAAAGGTTTTAAACTGATTGCATTGCACTCTTCTAGGCCTGCTTGTATGAGGAAGCTATGAAGGTGACACACCAGATAGAAGCACCTGAGTATGCCGGGAGCATCACCAAACTGCAGGCTGCAATCAAATATGGAGAAGAAGATCTACCTGGAGCTAAGAGTCTGGTTGACCAGTGTCCAACAGATGATCCAGATACAGAAATCAATCATGGGTGCCTGCTGTATAAGGCAAGACCAACTTGAAATGTGTATTGTGCTCTATCTATCTATCTAATCCTACGACGCCTCAGCCCCCTCTGAGTACTTCCCTCAAGGGGGTGGCCACAGCAGAAGGGTTTTCATCTTTCCTTATTTTAGCATTCCCTCACTGCTTGGTCCTGGCCACGCCTACTTTCTCTCTCCCTCCAATACTCATTCATTTCGTCCCTTCACTTCACTCGTGGCCTTCCTCTTGCATTTTGCTCTTCAACTTCACTCATATATACTATTTTAACAAACTCATTCGCATCTTTTCTTATATCATTGTAGTTACGTTCTCAGTGTACCAAACTTTACTCATTCAGTCACTCCATAATTTTTTCATTTTGGCTCAGACTGGTGGGGGGCTGCAGCTGTTGGTTGTCAGGGTACTGGTGAAACGCTCTGTTCCGATGTAAATGAGAATCGAATCTCTCCTGAACAACAGTTGCAGTATGAGCCCTACTGGTCTGTGCCTACTTCACTAGTTCCCACTTGATATGAGCATACGATTTTGTGCCAGCACTAGCAGTCAATAGGTAGCTTTAAAAGACGGTTGGATCAGAGTATGGATAGGGATGACAGGTGGGATGGCTAAATATTGGATTATTCCAAGGATGGGGACAAGGAGCTGCCTCGTGTAGGTCATAAACTGGCCTCTTGCAGTCTCCCCATTTCTTATGTTCTTATGTTCTTATCTTTCTCCAAACACTTCTCGACTAATTATTTACCACTGTTTGTTTACACAGGAAAAATCTGATTCACATATTATCTATCCTTCCAAAATCCTTCCTATTCTGCACTTAGTTCCTTTCAGTTATCTCTTTCATTCTCTCATTTAGAATACTTACATGCACCTTGCTTGGCACACTGAGTGAGTTTATCCCCCTATAAATGGGGTCATCTCTGCCCCATTTTCTTCTTGACATAGTCTTGTAATCCTGTGATTTCACCATAGTGATTTTTACTTTGAAAGGCAGGATCTATATGTACCTGAGTTAGCTGTAATAAGTCTATTTTTATTGTACACCATGGCCTTTTTTTTTCTCCTGTTATCTGTATACATATTAATACATAGTTATAATATAACTGATTATGATGTTGTGCATTTCACATCACACAGCAATTTTGTTATCACTGCATATTCATCTTGGATTTCCTTAACAGGAAGGGAGATATGAAGAGGCCTGCCAGAAATTCACCAGTGCCCTGCAAGTGGCAGGATACCAGCCACACCTATCTTATAATATTGCTTTGTGTCACTACCGTCTCAAACAATATGCCCCAGCCCTCAAACACATCGGTAAAGTAACATTAGCTTATAATACCACAGGTGGAAATTATGCAGTAATTAGAAAATGTCATATTGCATGAACTGCAATACAAATTTCCAAATGGAAGATAACAAATCCTCACACCTGGATGCCATAGTCAATCACCCATCCCCAACTCCGGGTATGTGATGAAAGTGTGGAGTGAGGATGTAAATAAATGTGTTCAGGCCCCAAAGAAAAGAAAGATTTTTATTTTGACGATTCTATATTACATATTTTTATTATACAGCGGACATCATTGAGCGAGGCATCAGAGAACACCCTGAACTGAGCGTGGGCATGACAACAGAGGGCATTGAGGTGCGCAGTGTGGGAAACACTCTTACCCTGCATGAAACAGCACTTATTGAAGCCTTCAATCTTAAAGCTGCCATTGAATACCAGCTTAAAAATTGTAAGTGTTCATAAGTTAGGCATTGAGGTGTATCACACCCTTCTTTGCTAATACTTTATATGATCTGGGAAAAAACTTAATGAAAATTTGTAACAAAATACTTGTTAGAGTTTCCACATATTATTGATGAATTTAGGCTAGTGGATATTCCATTCTGCTTTTAATTTCATTCCAAACCTATATGTTTATGTTTGTGTTCTTGAATAATTAAAATGCATTCCTTTCAGTTGAAGCTGCCCGAGAAGCCCTGACTGATATGCCTCCTCGATCAGAAGAAGAACTAGATGCAGTTACTTTGCATAACCAGGTGCAAGTTTTCCCTATCTGTATCATTATTTTAATACTAATTATACATCACATTCTTCCCATGTTCACACCAAGTGGAAAAGAAAAAGAAAATATAGTGTGTTCTGAATTAAAAAAAAAAAAAAAAACTTTGCTTCCCCTCAGGCACTTATGAACATGGAAACCAAGCCTACGGAAGGATTTGAGAAGATGCAGTTTCTTTTGGGGCAGAATCCATTTCCTCCAGAGACATTTGGCAACTTGCTACTCCTCTACTGTAAATATGAATATTATCACTTGGCAGCTGATGTCCTAGCTGAAAATGCTCATCTCACTTACAAATATCTAACACCTGTAAGTTAAATTTTTGTGAGTTTTTTCTCATAGATGGTTGAATTATTTTGCTAATTCAAATGCTTCTTTCTGACAGCAATTAATATAATTAATCTGACATTTACATTTGTATGAATTTGATCATTTGATCATAATGATTTCTTTCTTTGCAGCATCTTTTTGATTTCCTGGATGCCCTAATCACTCAGCAGACTGCAGCATCAGAAGCTTATCGTAAATTTGATGAATTGGGATCACGACACATTGAATTGCTGCGGAAATTGACCAAAGTGGTACAGGAGGCTCGACAAAACCATGATGATGACCAGGTGAAGACAGCTGTGAATGAGTATGAAGAGGTTTTGGAAAGGTAAGTGTTGATTCTGTCATGCTCTCTTGTGAGAAATATATTAGTGGTTTTCTGAGTATGTACATATACCATGTGTCCATCAGAGCTTTAATGTGAATATGAAGATTCCGTTTTGGAGTTTCTAGGGTTGAGCTGCTAGAATAGTATGCATGTCTCAAATCAGTATGTACTACTTGGGAATGACGTCCATCCCGTGATTTTGTTGTCAGGAAGTTGCTAACATATCAACAAACTTACAAATAAGCAAACAAACATGAGTGAAAACATAACCAGCCGTTCATCTTTATTGGTAGAGGTAATTATCTTTAAAAGGAAAATACCAAAAAGTCTAAGTAGTTTAGGTGAGATAGGTAAAAAAATATATACTGCAACACTCACTTTATCTTCATATTGTATCAATGAATTACACTGATTTTGATCCTGTCTTTTGTAAAGTTTATCTTGAAAAAGTATGCTTGGTGTTTTTTTTATTGTAACAGCAGTTGATTTACTAACATCAAAAGAGTATACAGAACATAGTGTACTGAAAACAAATTATTTAGTGGGTTTAGGAATACATGGTATCATCACTCAGGAAAGTAAGTCTTTGATTCTGAAGACCTTTTGACTTTTTGTACTTGTAGCTTATGGACAGGAGTTTTTCATGGTACTGGAGGTCCATAGGGTAATAGTGGCTGGAGATGGATGTGCAACAAGCCATTGTCCTTGTACTTAAGGAAGACCTGTCAAATTTGAGAGTTGGTTACAGTAGCACCCATCATGTTAGAGGATGGTGGGTTGGTGGAGCTGGCACTGCATGCCTGGTGTTGGTTCTCAAGTTGACACACATCCATTGCTTATCCTGAATGTGGTTCACATTACAGTGAATGTTTGGTACGATTATAAATCATTGTTTATAGTATCTGAAGTTTATTGTTTTGAGGTTTATCATATGGAGCATTTATTGTACACATGTACTTTACTACTATTAAAATGATTCCTAAAATTAAAAAAAACTGCATAATATTTATTGTTTGCAGGTACATTCCAGTCCTCATGGCTCAGGCCAAGATTTACTGGGACTTAGAAAATTATTCCCAAGTGGAGAAGATCTTCAGGAAGTCTGTAGAGTTTTGTAATGAATCTGATATATGGAAGCTAAACGTTGCACACGTTCTGTTCATGCAAGAAAATAAGTTTAAGGAAGCCACAGGATTTTATGAACCAATTGTAAAGAAGAACTATGATAATGTAAGAACTTCATGAACTTCTAGGTTATTGATATTACATTTCATAAATATTTTTTTATTGTCGTTTTTTGTTTGCATACCACCCTATATAAGCAGGAAAATTTGTATAATGATTATATAGATATATATCCATAAACCTTTTTCTCTCATGCACTTCATATTTCCACTTGACCCAACTTGATGGACTGCTCTTACATAATAACTTTTCAGATATTAAATGTGAGTGCAATTGTTCTGGCTAACTTGTGTGTGTCGTACATCATGACCAGCCAAAATGAGGAGGCTGAAGAGCTCATGAGGAAGATTGAAAAGGAAGAGGAACATCTGGCATATGAAGACCCTGACAAGAAAATTTATCACCTTTGCATTGTCAACTTGGTTATTGGGTAAGATATTGTTTTAGCTGTTCAGTGGTGTAGTGGTTATCATACTCGGCTCACAATTGGGATGTCCTGAGTTCGAATTCCAGGTCGGATAAAGACGAAATGTGTTTGCCTTAAACGCTGTAACCCTTGCTCACCTAGCAGTAAATAGGTATGGGAGTAAGCTGATGTTTTGTGACCTTGCAATCCCAGCAGGAGTGAAAGGCTGGCAATCCTTTCCTACTGTATGTGTGCATATGTGTGTGTATCAGGTGCTTTCTCTAAGAGTCCAGCAATGATCTACGCCACACTTTGATGTGTAAAATAAGCGTTGTATATAAGGGAGGAAAAAAATATATATGTATACATTATATCTCACTAGGGCTTCTAATTAGTATTGGAATTGCACCATGCTAGGTGTGCATCACATTAGGGATTAGTACTTCCATTCCTTTCAATAGAGAAAATAATAATTGGTTACTGCATTTATGCTATTACAGTGTATTCTATATGTCTCAATATTATCAAAACAAAATAACATAAATAAGCCCAGTCAACAGTGAATATTCATTAGTGGCCACTTGACGCCACCCACACACATGCTCTCCCACCCACTCCAAACAGTCTGTGGCAGGATCTCACCGTCTTTCACTGTGTTTATGCTACCACAATTTATTCTGCAGGTTGCAATATTACTTAGCAGGCATTAGCTCAGTTTCTTTCATCTATTCCTATATCAATGTTCAATCATTGCGTCTTGGTCCTATAATAGTTTACATTTCTTGAATACATTAACTAGTCTTTACATTAATTGCTTATTTCAAAGAAGCATCTTTGAAACATTTTTGCATTATCAAATCAAGATAAGTTTTAGGTAATCAATTATATTCTCCATTGTTTCCAGAACCCTTTATTGTGCCAAAGGGAACTATGAGTTTGGCATCTCTAGAGTAATCAAAAGCCTTGAGCCTTACAACAAGAAGCTTGGCACAGACACCTGGTTTGTATTTTTCAATATTTCCCGAACATTTCCTATACATACACACAACTTGCTAAATAAAGAAAAATATCATAGTTTCAAAAATATTGAGTTATACTTATACAAGTTCCAGTAGAATTTATATGAATAAAACTAATGCATATTATTTGTAAGAAAAATCCAGAAAATTATTTCAGATATGTATTTCCAGATAAGTGACAGTTTTCCTTTATTTTAGGTATTATGCTAAAAGATGCTTCCTCTCCTTAATAGAAAATTTGGCTAAACATATGATAACTGTGAAAGATTCAGTAATCCAGGAATGCATACAGTTTCTTGAGCACTGTGAAGGTGAGGATTCTACAGAGAAAGGATAACATTGCACACATGTACATATGAACTATACATTACTCATATACTCTTTATATGATTTTAGTTTATTCTTTTAATATGTACTTTATTAATTAATCATTCAGTGTATGGGAGGAGTGTGAAAGGCCTGATAGAACATCCCCTTGAAGAGATGGCCATTCACCCCGGCAAAAATACAGTCACCTATGAAGCTCGCTTACTCAAGGCTCTTCTGCTTCAGATCCAACAGATGTAGGCAATCAAAAACACATCACTGGTTAATGTTTGGTGATGGTACATTTCATATCTAACATTATCAAAGGTAAGAGCACTCCTGCACTGTAAAAGTTTGAATTTTTACTATAGTAATGGAGTATAGCCACACGGATAGCCTCATTAGGTCCAGTAGAACTTGCATTTTTTTTTCCTTTGTACTCCTTTGTATTCACTCCCATGAAGACAAGGCCCAGAAGTAGTCTCCCAGAACCCTAAATGACTTGTCTTAGCTAGCCCCTTTAAAGGGAAGATTAGCTGGGTATATAGATAGATAGATAGGAACACACCCAATGGGTGCCTGACGTATGCAGAAGTCTACAGTGCCCGTCAATGAAAAATTAACTAGAGATGTAGTGCCTCATTATGCCTTTATTATTTCTCTTTCTTTCTTTACCTATTGGTTTTGAACTTTTGATGAAATTTTTTTTGTCTACTATACAAAATTCATGCTTTCATTCATCATTACTTTGTTTACTCCGTATTATAAATCTAAATTTATTACTTAGAATAGTACATAACCATGTCCCATCATACTTAATACTCGATATTAAATTTTTCTTTATAACCATTCTTTGCCAAAATAGGAGTGTATATTTTGCTATAAAATATTTTGAATACATTGTATATACAGTAGGGCAGACGTCAAATTTATTCGCAATAAATGAAGTTGGCGCAAAAGTTCTCTCCCTGGAATGAGAAATGAGCTAATATTTTTTCATCACTAGCTGGTAACTGTCTGTCATAGAGTGAGCAACAGTGGAGCCCAATCAGTCTGGCCTGGGGAGAATTAGTAAAATAATAAAGTGATTAAGTAATCCCCCAAACTAAGTAACTATAGACCCAATAGTGATCCAAGAGTTAACAAGAGAGCATTGCTCCTCTCACCAAGCTGCTGCCATGAACCAGAATCGAACTCAACCTTTAGGCCATGAGCCGGGCACTGTACCACAGAGCCACCCAATTGTCTTAGCATTTGGTGCTTGACAAAGATCTATTTTGATGCTAATTATTCCATTATTTGGCTACTTCCCACCATCATTATGACTAAAGTGACCACAAACAAGGATAAACATAAGAAAATTATAACTTTATACAAAGCTGACCACAATCTCATTTGTTGCAGGTAAATCAAGTGTAAAACTGGGACCATTGCACCCACTGGTGAAGTGGTTCAAGGACAGCACGGAGGCCATTGCACCCACCCCTTGCCAAGCTTGGCAGGCCTCATAAGACAACCTTGATTATATGTACATTGATCTTCAGGCTGATTAGCAAGGATCCAAGGCACAGGATTTAAAGGTAAAGAACCCACAGTTACTGGTCAATGTGTCTATCAGGAATGTGCACCAGCTGCTGCACAACTACTTGGTTTACACCTTCATCACTATGGTCATACATGAAGAAGCAGCTGTATAGGGACACCTAATCTGCGTCTAAACTTGAGGCTGCAGTCAAATAACTGTGGGCCTGTTTTTCATTTTTAAGCTCATTGGTGTGTTATATATATATATATATATATATATATATATATATATATATATATATATATATATATATATATATATATATATATATATATATATATAAATAGATAGATTTTTTCTCTTCTTTCAAGCGGCATCAGTATTTTACACGTCTACATACATCAGTTCATCACAATGTTTATATCTGTTATATCAGTCCCCAGTATTGGTTTATAGCATGTATAGTATATAGGAGTCAATGCCAAGATACCTATACTTCAGGGAGAACAGAGAAAGTAAAAAGTATATATTGTTATATTAACCTACATGATTAAAATTTTAAAAAGTTTAAATTAAAACTAAACTTAAATTCACATCAATGGTAAAAATATTTATTTTCTATATTTCATTGACAATCCAAGGACTGGCACCATTTAAGTGAAAATAAACCATTTATCTTTATGCTGATACACTTTTCCTCGACCTTTCATTTTTCATTGTCACTGAAGTATTCATCTCGGCTTGTGTCAGATTCAATGCCACTTTCTTGATATGCTGGGAGCTGAAAGAGAAAAAAAAGTTAACATTATACATGAGGTAATACTAACTATTCTAAAATTTAATCATTTTTCCTAGCAAAATTTGTGGCTACATATACGGAGCTGAAGGAGTAAAGAAAATTTAAGACATTATTGGGATGAAGGGAAAGTAAAAGTAAGTAGTAAGTATGGGTGACAGTTGAAACCCATTAATAACAAGGAGAACAGATGAAGCATAGAAAAGAATGAAAAGCAAATTGATTCAGGAAAGGAAAGAAGAATATAAACTAGTAAAGATAAGAGAAGAGATATGAAAAAGATATAATTGATAAATGCAAAGAAAAATCAAAGCCGTTTCATAGATTTATTAATGGAAAAATAAAATAAAGAAAATATGATGAGATTGAAGGGAAATAAGGAAGTACACTTTGGTCTCATATAGAACATCCAAGAGATCGATAGAGACGTCATTCTATGTGAAATCTCTCTCTCTCTCTCGCCACCCCACCAGTCATTGACGTGAGTGTGTTGCCTCTGCCCACTGCTGTGAGCTAGTGATCTCGTGCATGTGCACCTCCACCCAGATACTTCAAACTGCTACAGCGGGAACAGCCACCCAAGCGGTGCAGACGCCTGTGACATCAGCACTACATCATGTCTGGGTGCGTTCAATATGATTACACTCATTCTGTATAAGAACTCCTCAGATTTGCTTAACTTATTTCCGCCACCCTGTTCTATACCGTCACGATCGTTCTGTACAATAATTTATATTTAATATTTTTGCCAATTTCCAAATGTCTGGGAACTGTTCCAGAATATAAGGATTTACTGAATAGTATTGCAATAGGTTTTCTGATTTTATACTTTTCCTCTTTTAAGACTTGGTGCAATACAATCAGGACCAGGAGTTTTGTATACACTAATTCTATCAAGTGCTTTAGTTACAGCATAATCATACCCTAGACTAGAGCAACATATGAATAAATAAATTCAAATGGAATGGTTTCAGAAGAAACATAATTTGGTAGAAACTGACACTAACTAGTAGATGAAATAAACTGACCTCAAGTAGAGTGAAGGAATGATTCTGTCCAGATGTTAATTTACTGGATGCATTCTCTAGAAACTTATGGGCACGCCGGCGTTTTTTGCCTCTCATCACACGATACACCTGTTTCAAAGCATGTCTGAAAATAATGATAAATTAAAGAATAACAATACAGTATCAGATTCAGTAATGGTATCAAAACTCGTTTCTTATACACATATGCATAATGTTTAACTAGACTAAGCACTGAAAAAGAAAAAAATATACACTGGTGCTGTAATTCTAAAAGAAGAGTTCCACTGTTAGTATAATTGATTATTAAGATATAATGATACCAGTAAAAATTTATCTTTGGCCTGGTACAATTCAGATTCAAGTTTTAGCCACATCGCCAAATTTTACCCATCACAAAGTAACAGTCCAGTACATACTGTTTAATTTCACAGTACAAACCTACATGCTGCTTAGTGATTTCACAGTACAAACCTACATACTGTTTAATGATTTCACAGTACAAACCTACATACTGTTTAATGATTTCACAGTACAAACCTACATACTGTTTAATGATTTCATAGTACAAACCTACATACTGTTTAATGATTTCACAGTACAAACCTACATACTGTTTAATGATTTCACAGTACAAACCTACATACTGCTTAGTGATTTCACAGTACAAACCTACACACTGTTTAGTGATTTCACAGTACAAACCTACATACTGTTTAATGATTTCACAGTACAAACCTACATACTGTTTAATGATTTCACAGTACAAACCTACATACTGTTTAATGATTTCACAGTACAAACCTACATACTGTTTAATGATTTCACAGTACAAACCTACATACTGTTTAATGATTTCACAGTACAAACCTACATACTGTTTAATGATTTCACAGTACAAACCTACTTACTGTTTAGTGATTTCACAGTACAAATCTACATACTGCTTAGTGATTTCACAGTACAAACCTACATACTGTTTAATGATTTCACAGTAAAAACCTACATACTGTTTAATGATTTCACAGTACAAACCTACATACTGTTTAATGATTTCACAGTACAAACCTACATACTGTTTAGTGATTTCACAGTACAAACCTACATACTGTTTAATGATTTCACAGTACAAACCTACATACTGTTTAGTGATTTCACAGTACAAACCTACATACTGTTTAATGATTTCACAGTACAAACCTACATACTGTTTAATGATTTCACAGTACAAACCTACATACTGTTTAGTGATTTCACAGTACAAACCTACATACTGTTTAATGATTTCACAGTACAAACCTACATACTGTTTAGTGATTTCACAGTACAAATCTACATACTGCTTAGTGATTTCACAGTACAAACCTACATACTGTTTAATGATTTCACAGTAAAAACCTACATACTGTTTAATGATTTCACAGTACAAATTTCCTGATTTATCATCATCCACAATAAAAATGGCTTCAGTGTCTCCCTACACAATAAGTAAAAGAAATTAGTCACTAAATTTTTAAGTTTCTTTTACAAGTAATTATTGGATATACTTAAAGCATCTACACATGATAAAAACATATTTTTTCCATACTTTTTAGTGCTTTTATCCAAGGTGGGGAATGGAGAGTAAGGCTCAGTGGTGGGTGTGAGGGGTTGTATCTGACCCAGCAGGACTGTTCGAGGTGTGATGGCATCATCTTCCCTGTCTGCATTTTTGTCTCTTTTGGGGGTCATAATAGTAAGAGTTTCATCTTGTGATGCAGGCAAAAGACTAGTGAACTGGAAAAGAAAAAAGGTTTATTTTTTTTTTTTAGCTACGAGAAAATGGCTGATCTGTTTATGAAAATATACATAAAAGAGGCAGACCCTGAGACTACAGATATATTCAGAGAATGGATGAAAAGATACTTCTAAAGAAAATTTCAAAGATTGAAATATGGACCTTTTTGTGCAGGTACATAGTGAAACTGTATGCAAGAGAACAGGAGAGACAGAATATGGCATGGATTATAGTTGAAAATGGACTGGGTATCCTGAGGACATTTTCACCTGAGTTAAGTATGAACACAATAAACTGAGAACACTTTTACCAAAGCAATCTATGAGGGGGAGATCAGGTTAGCAAGATAGGTACTAGTATAAATAACATAGGCTATAATTCTATAACTCACCTTGAATTTCTTCTTTGCAAAAAAGGGATTATCAGCAGAAAAGTCATCATCATCTTGAGTTTCCTTTGTCATGGACTCGATGTAATTCTCCCTTTGTTGAAGGTATTTCAAAGTTCCCCTTTTTGCTGTTATCTTAAAGTCTAAAAAATATTTACTCTTTAATATATGCATTGGTTAGACATCAAGTATTTCAATAATTCAAACCAAAGATTTCGAATGGCTCCTCTTTCAAACAACTCAGTTTTTTAACAGAATTTTGAAATTATAATTATCTTGATTGTAGTACTACTCGATTCGTTCTACTGAACACAGGGCTATAGTTTTTTTTTATGGAAAGAGACTCCCGTTTCTAACAATAACATCTCTCTCCTTCCTCACCATCTTCCACTTACACTGTCAACTCTCCACCGTACAGATACAATAAAATTGAATTAGGTAAATTTTCAACAATATTTTATGTTTACAATCATTATCTTTTTTGCTTTGGATTTAATGAATTTCATTATGTTTTGTGTAATAACTTGTGCACAAAGTACTATGGTATAAGTTTAAATAAACAATCAACTGGGGTCCAGGAAAGGATTATTCCATTTTACATTGAATTCTATGGAGAAAATGGTTTTGACCACCTGGAACGAATTAAGTTCAATAACCAAGGTTTCATTGTATGTACATATATATATATATATATATATATATATATATATATATATATATATATATATATATATATATATATATATATATATATATATATATATATATATACATATATATATATATATATATATATATATATATATATATATATATATATATATATATATGATGATGATGAAGTTTACATAAATGAGTGTTACATACCTTCAGCACTCTGAACAGCTTCAGGTTGAGTCTTTTCCTTAAGATTTTTGTTGATCTGGACAGGTTGCGCTGCCTTCTTAACAGTTTTCTTGTTTATATTTATCATTTTTTGTGTACTGCCACTTCCACTGTCTGTGTCTTGTTTCTCTGCCTTTTTCTGATTTGCCTGCCTTGACAAGACTCTCTGGTCTTTGAGGTATTCAAGTTTTACAATTGCTTCCTTCTTCAATTTTTTATCGTTTTTTGTACTTTCAATTTGAGTTAGTTTTTTTGAGCTTTGTTTTTGTGTACTCTTTTTAACATTGCTAGTGTTGGCAGTGCTCTTCTGAGCTTTATTTTTTATTTGGTTTCTCCTCACACAAGATGAATTTAACCAATCTCTGTCTTCATTACATTCATAGAAAGAATCTTCTCCATATTTATAGTTTATTTTGCGTAATCGTGTAGACTTTCTCAATTGTACATTGAAGGAAGTTTCTGAGGTGTTTTTAATGGATTCTACATTTTTTGTTGATCTACCTTTATTTCCATTTATTTTCTTGACTTCCACATTACTGACAGAAATTTCAGTAATATTTCCTACAGCTTTTTGGCTTTGTTTTGGTCGACCTCTTGGCCTTTTTACTTCCATGATTTTGACATCCTCACTTTGACTTTGCTTACTTTTTCCAGCTGTTTCTTCCTTCTCCACAGATTTGGGATTTTGTTTTGGTCGACCTCTTGTTTTTCTTACTTCCGTGATTTTGACATCCTCACTTTGACTTTGCTTATTTTTTTCTGCTGTTTCTTCCTTCTCCACAGATTCGGGATTTTGTTTTGGTCGACCTCTTGACTTTTTTACTTCCTTGATTTCAACATCACTTTTGCTTTGCTTACTCTTTCCAGCCTGATATTCCTTTAAAGGTTGTGACACAGACTTTACAGAGTGCATAGGCATTAATGTTTGAGTCTCTTCACAAAATTTCCTGTGTCCTGCACTGGTATCAAATTCTCCTAAATACACTTGTTTCCTCTTCCGTGTTGACTTTCTGATGACAGGTTCTGGGAGCCTATAAATTCCCAACATCTCGGAGTATGTATTCTCACCTATTGTTCCATTCTCTCCTCCTCCTCCTACTTTTCCTCTTCCTCCTCCTCCTCCTCCTCCTCCTCCTCCTCTTCCTCTTCCTCTTCCTCTGCCTCTTCTTCTAATACTAGTTGTACACTGTTCAGCACAATCTGATGTGTCTTGCGTAACAGCAGTGTTCTCTTCGTGATTATGTGTAGTAGGTAGAACTGCTTTAATTCTTTTAGATTTTTGGACATTACTTATGTCCAGCAATGTTTTTCTTGTTGTCATTTGTGTTTGTTGAGACGAGTGACACCCTTTATCTACATACTGTTCCCTCTTGTTTAAACAGACCTCGACTTCATTTTGATGTTGTACTTCCTTAACCTGTTCCTTCTTCTTTCTCTTGAGATCCCGACCTTCAACTTTTGTTCCATCAGATATTACAGAACTTGTGATTTCAAAACCCTTAAATTCAGGTTCTGAAGAGGCATTTACACTGTTGTTCAACTCTGAGTGCGTTTGTGCACATGGGCCATGCAAAAGATAAGCAGGGATGAGGGTAAGTTCTTCTTCCAAGGCAGAGATACCCATGAAAAAATCTTCAATCGATATGTTACTTATATCACATTTCTTGGGCATTGCTGCAGAACTTGATACTGAAAAATAAATAAAGATATCTCAATATTTATTTATTTATTTGCATATTGTTCTATTTTTCATGATGCACAAGAAATGAGAGATTGATTGTAGAGCAAATTCAAGATACATAGCTAGTCATAATTTAAAAAAAAATTGTGTAGCTACGTATAACTAAATCTGGAATGCATGTTTTTTTGTGATACAAGTCCTAAACATATATAAATGTATATTCTACATTATATGATAAAAATGTGTATAAAGGCAATGACCTTGTAAAGATAATATAAAATCTAAAGACATCTAGAAGTCATCAAGTTTCTGTTATACCAAAGTAAGTTAGTTTATAATCCTGTACCAATAAAGTAATATAATTAATCTTGTTGATCATGCTGTTTACATTTGATGTGCATGTGTTAAATGTGAGGTAGGTGTTATTGACTAGCCTATCAGACTAGATTAGACTTATTAGTTTAAAGGGGCAGCATCAATAGCAGTACTCATAGCTTACTGGACCTCTCTCATAATAGGAGAACCCTCAATGCAGCATGGCGGCAAGAGCCTCTTTTGGCTAGTTCTTTCCTCCATTTTTCACCTATGTGTGCATACATAGAACACTAGTGTATTGCTTTTCCATTGAAAATCATTCGTTCCTGAGATATTGTGGTAAAAGTGCAGAATAAGGTCTTCTGCCCTTTCTTTTTCCCTTCCTTCCCGACATACTATACATAGTGTGCTCAACACATATGTGAAGGTTTCAGGCGGGGATCACCATTATTTACTTGAAACACGTTTTGTAAGGTAAATAATGGTGACCCCGCTTGAAATCTTCACAGATGTGTTGAGTACACTATGTATAGTATGTACGGAAGGAACGAAAAAAGGAAGGGCAGAAGGCCATATTCTGCACTTTTACCGAAGTCTGGACGGATGCAACACAGTAAATTTACCACCATGTCCCTATTACCCAACACTGCACCCAACTCGTTAACGGATAGGCGGAACAACCGGGAAGCAAAGTTGCCTGGTGGACACAGCGGACTCATTTAAGCTGTGCTCTCAGAGAGCGAAATTCTACATAGTAAACAAAGTAAGTAATTTTGCCTTGTCTTGTCGTAGTTTTAGATGTTACCACCACGGCCAGCCTGGGGGCCCACCGCTGCCACACCTATGCCCGAACCTCACGTATTGGAGCTGATCAATGATCGAGTTTGATACTGCTCCACGGGAAGTTGGGCCACATCTCCGCCCACTGTCTTAAACCACAAACCTTAGCACTTGATAAAAGTGGGCTGGCGTGCCAGCAGCTTCGGGCTACCCAATATCCCACTACGTACTTAGATCGAGCCTGACTGGTGCAATTGGGTAGCCAACCAGGTAAGTGACCCAAATAAGTAAGTGTGGTACTGGAGGCTCATCTGGGATGTTTTCCAGGAATCACTATCATTTTCACACTCTACATCATATAACTAACCAACTATCTATCTTTACCTACTCGTCATCTGAAGGGAGGCAGTTAAGACCACATTACAATAAGTACACCACTTTACCTGTTTCTTGTCAATCAATGTATACAATATCAGAAAATATCCTTAGCGAGACTCCTTCCCGCGCCCTTCTGTTTGTTTGTTTACTTACTTTCATTTTACCCGCGAACCTCTTTTGTCAGGGATTACATATATAAGTATGAATACATTTTGGAAGTTCACTGCAACAATCCAACTAATTTTGTATGTATATACATATGTCTGTCTTTTTTATGCAGTAGTATTTTGTTCACATAATCATGGAAGACCAGCAGTGACCTATGCCTAATTCATGTCATTTTTGTCCATCGTGTTAATCTGCCTTCCTCGTTAACATTCTAAAATGTATTAAAACCCAAAAAGAGAAGGGAAGGGATTTATATGCAGACTATCAATAAAGTGATATTTAAAGTCGGACACAGGGAAGGGAAGTAGTGTAATTGACCTTGTGGTAGGGCATACTGGCCTTCCTTCCTCTCCACTCCTCTCCCCAGCATCAGTTGATATCTTTGTAAGTAATAAGTCAAATTCATCATTAAAAGATAGTTCGTTCAACATAATCATTTGTTTATTACGTTAATCGTTTGCGAAGTGAAAATTAAAAAAAACTTATGCATTGCCCTAACTGGTTCTGCTGTAGTTGTTAACTTGTTACGTTGACAGGAAAAAGTTGCCAGTTATTGTTGTAACCAATGTCAAGCCATCTGTTCACTTACTTATATAATGCATTATTCACCTTCCTTTTCCTCTACCTATTTGTCACTATCTTCATTTAGGCTGTAGGTTTACATTACCAGAGATAGGTACATTGTTGATATCAATAATACTTTAAGAGTATGGAGAGGACTCATGTTTTCCATAATGTAGATTGTAGAGGTGAATACAGTAGTAGTAGTAGTAGTAGAGGTAAAAATTCGGAAGACGACCCAGTCTTTTTTTAACAAAGCAATTTTTTTCGGTAAAATTTTACATCTTCACCAAAATGGCGTTTGTTTACGTCTGCGTCTTGGGACTGCACCTCGCCAACTCCCTACTTTTGGTCATAGAGAACATTTGATAGCCTCTATATTAACCTAACCTAAATTAACCAAACCTTAACCTACATTGACAAATAACAGAATCTTGTTCAAACAAAACAAAACTTTATTTTTCGAAGAGGTCTCACAGAAAACATTTTCTTTCATAGCCACACGCCATTCTGAAGATGTAAATAATTATCTTAAAAAATAACTTTGTTAGCATAACCTTCCTAGAGCTGCAGTTGAATAAGCCTAACCAAACATAACGAAACCTAACCAAACCTAGCTAAACCTAACGTAACCTAGAACTTTTTTTTTCTTTTTTTTCTGTAATTCAGCGGCATAACTGTTTGAGGTGATCTGAACAAGTATCTAAGGTTGAATTTGCAGTGCATTATAAAGGTAAGGAGATATCGAATGAGTCGTCTTACGAATCTTTACCCTGATATGTTCCTGTGATAAGTTATCTTAAGTAAAGTTTAAGATCCAAACTGCATAATTTTTCACACCAATTCAACAGGCATGAGAGGATGATGTTGTTATCGCACAGGCTCTCAGAGGGTATGGACAAAGGTGCTACAAACTTTGTGTGAACCTCAGAGCCATTTATACACACTGATTACCCACTACTTTCAGCCCCCTTTCATATTTTTTGAATGTATTATTTTGATATACGACATCCGGTACATCATAAATTCCTGTCTATTTCATTGTGTACATCTCTTCATTCTGAGTATTTTGAATATTGAACTGGCTTTGTAAATTAAGAATTACCGAGCTTCGCAAATTATATGTGAAAGAGCATAATAACTTTTTGTCCTGGGGAGGAACTCCGTGGAGAGTTGTAGTCAGCTCAGGCTACAACATGATCAGTTTGGTTAGGTTACAAAAGGATTAATTTGGTCAATTTTGAATAGAATTGGAAAAACTACTATTACTAGATAGTAGTAGTACCAATGACTTATGCTAGAACTAGTTAAACTGAACCGTTTATTCAATCAGATATGTATAGGTCTTTAATACAACATGAAGGCAGTAGATATACTGGTCTGGAGTAAATCATTCCTAATTATATTTCTTTGCTACAAATAAGTTACAAACTGCAAAAGGAGTACATCCATGAAAGAGTTGCTGATAGATGGGGAGGGATTGAACAAGCAAGGAGGAGTGTGCAGTATTGATAGGGAGAGGTGGAGGTTCTTATACCACAGTGTAAGAACCTCCACCCAAGGCGATGGCCACTGGCCATCCCCTTGGGCGACGTTCCTGGAGGGAATAAGGTGTCAGAGTTTATAGATAGTAGCAGCAGTATGAGTAGAAATTGTAGTGGAGATAGTTGTTATTAAAACTTTAAGGTTAATAGATAGCTATTATCTTTCTCCTCTTATTCAATGATAATGGATGCTGGGATGATAAGACCAAGTGCAGCAGTTATAACAGATAGTCCAAAGGTAGCACAGACAGTTGAGAGCTGAACATAGAGCCAACAGCTTACATTCCTCATCTTGGTGTGGACGGTGTGTACAGAAACATAGTTGCTCTATCAGCATTTGGGGCATTCTTATTGAAATAATTAATTCAGATATCAAACTAGTGGAAGCTCTTATGCATAATTTGACGCTGTAAATTAACATCAATTCCCACGCTTTTTTTTTTACTGATCCTTGTCTTTGATATATAGTATAACATCATTATGTGTAATTAAGGCAGTTACCAAAAAGGATTGATTAACATTCTTTAAGATGATTAGAAAATGTAACCAAATATTAATCTTTTTTTTCTTTTCTTTTCACTTCAAGTTCTAAAGGTGGAAGTCTGCCAAGTAAAAAGAGGGCTACAAAGCAGTAAAATGTGGCCATCTGCTACAGCCATAGGATTGGGCAGTATCCTTTTGTATGCCATCGGCCTGAACACCTACCTTGTGATAGCACTCTGCATAGCCTTATACATCAGCCTGGGGGGCTCGCTAACCATCTGGCAGATATACAAAACTCTCCCAAGAGATTTCATGTAAGTACAATGAAATAGCAAATGTTCATTTCTAATCAGGGTGTGATAAATATGTATATAACAGCAGTGCCATTACAGTGAGCATATACACACATCTTAAAAAGTACTTTGTTTATCAAAATGGATGGATGGAAACATCTATTCCAGCCATTGCCTTGTTGGTAGTTCTTGATGAAATCGTGTATGTCTGAGATATAAGAATCAAGGAGTTTGTGCACCTAGCTATATGTTTTTGTTAGCATTATATAATTATGATTCACTAATTACAGGCCATATCCCAAAACTACAAATATGGTAGAATATACTGATTATATACAGTAGTATTGCTATTAGTTTTCAAAGGTAGATTATGTATGTCAGTTGGACTATATTGAGTGAAAAGCTGAGAATGATTAACTGAAATGTAATATTTTGAAGTCTAAGATAAATTGACAAGAGGCAGGTATATAAACAATGAGTAAGGAACTAAAGGACTTGATAAGCAAGTTTCATGTAACTGAAGCTTGCTGAAATGGCATCTAGTAACATAGGGTGATCATGCAAACCTGAAACTTGCCTTTCAGAACTAAGTACGTATAAGATATGAAGTAATAGGCACACCTCAAGGACTCTATAGTTTTGTTTTGGGTTACTTCACTTATTCTTACTTGAAGAATAGCTTAGCTATAGTGTTGTTTAATCTTCCAATTAAGTTGACCATATTCTTTACCTCTTAATCAGCCAGAATAAGATAACGAAGTCCTTCAGTAATTACATGGAAATATATAAAGATAACAAGAAATAGGGTTAAATTGACTCAACATACATGAAACTAATTTGCCAATGAAAAAGTGTGTAGTAATTTCCTACAATCTTAACCCACAAAATAAAATATCTTTTCCAAATTCGATAAAACAGTTCACATCCTTTATACTGTCCTGGAGGACTCAGTAGCACTCACTATGATGTCATTGTTGTGTTAGGACTGGGCATCGTCATCACTGTAATATCTGTTGGAATGCAAAAAATATTATATATATATATATATATATATATATATATATATATATATATATATATATATATATATATATGTGTGTGTGTATATATATATATATATATATATATATATATATATATATATATATATATATATGTATATATATATATATATATATATATATATATATATATATATATATATATATATTATATATATATATATATATATATATAATAATAATAATAATAATAATAATAATAATAATAATAAATGGTTTAATTTTAATTTACTTTATAGTGGCAGCCAGTTAGGCTGAAAATCTACAGACAAATTTACACAAAAACAAATTTACACAAGTATCCCATGAATTTTCCCACCCACTTTCTATGCTACTCGGGGTGACAAGCCACCCCTTGGCTGCTGTAAGGCGCCGACAACCCCTGTTTAACAGCGGCCCGAACAGTGATAAGGGACACTGCCGTATATTTTTATTTATGGGAGATTTGTTTTCTCCCCCCTGAAAGCGGGTCACAAACCCCGTCTGAGATCAGATACCTCATTACTGTTTGGTGAACAGGGACCACACACTTATAAGAGACTTGGTCCATGTGTCTTCTACCCGGCGCGGGGATCGAGCCCGCGACCTCTCGCTTGTGTGTGTGTGTGTGTGTGTGTGTGTGTGTGTGTGTGTGTGTGTGTGTGTATTCCAAATTATATTTGTTCTATTATAAATGGAAAGAAAATCTAGTATTATTAAAAGTTATAAATCCGAGTATGAAAATAGCTTGAGGCCGTGACAATCATAGTTCAAACAAGGTATGATCACTTGCAAGGGTTATGAGTGGAAGGAATGTGTCCATAGAGGTATAGAGAAGTTTAAGGAACAGTATCCTCCTGCTAACACTGACGTATGGATCGGAGAAATTGGACACAGCAGTCAAAGGTGTGTTGTGGAACTGAGATATCTGAGAAGTGCATGTGGCGTGACAATATGGGAGGAAGAAAGCGTGTATGAAAGATGTGACATGTGACCTTGTGCAAATGGAGTGAAATGTTGTGTAGTGGAATAGATGAAAAGAAATACCTTGAGATGGTTTGGTCATATTGAGAAAATGAAGAATGAAGAGTTTATGAAGAAAATGTATATGAGTGAAACTGAGGGTCCAAGGAGGAGAGGAATGCCAGCTGTAAGATGGAAGGATAAGGTAAAGGAGTACATGTATGAAAGAGTTGATAGAGGGAGAGGAATTGAACAAGCAAAGAGGGAGAGGTGGATGCTCTTCTGCCGTTGCCATCCCCTTAGAGAACGAGGCATCCGAGACTTTAGATAAAATAGTAGTGATAGTGATGACAGGGCAATTCCAGCCACCTGCCCTTTACCCTGCACTGCTGATGTTCGCTTATCACCTTCCTCCACAACGAGTAGAGTGCCTGAAGTGATTTCTTATCTGACCTCATTTTGATCTCTCGTGTTATCAGGATTTTTTTGTTTAGAACTTGAAAATTAATACTATGCTGGTAGTAATTGCGTTTGTTTGTGTGTGTTATCTACTATGGTCTTTAGGATCACGCGCTGGACTCATGATCATCATCCATTACTCTCCCCAAAAGAGATCAGAGCTCATAGAGACAGATCTATGGGTAAAGTTGAGATCTCTCACACATCACACACACCCATCCCCTTGTTCAAAGGGGACAGTAACCACTCCCTGGCAGTGAAAAATCCTTAACTACCAGAGGAGGGTTCTTTAATCACTGAATTTTGAGTGTGTATTTATTTACCTTGTTGTATACAAGGCCTGAGCTACATTCGTGTGGTCCTGTCTCTGTATTTATATTTATCCAGAGTTTCCTTTTAGTTGTTGTCCAGTCGACCTGTAGTCAAGTAAAGTTCCATGCTCTTCACAACTCAATTACATATTTTCAAACAAGATCCTATTATTTCAAGAATGGTGAGTGTCTGCATTGTGAGGGCATGAATGGTGAGTGTCTGCATTGTGAGGGCATGAATGGTGAGTGTCTGCATTGAGGGCATGAGTGGTGAGTGTCTGCATTGTGAGGGCATGAGAGGTGAGTGTCTGCATTGTGAGGGCATGAGAGGTGAGTGTCTGTGTTGTGAGGGCATGAGAGGTGAGTGTCTGTGTTGTGAGGGCATGAGTGGTGAGTGTCTGCATTGTGAGGGCATGATTGGTAATGTTGAGAAAACTCTGATAAGACTTTACGTGAGTTTAGTGTTGAGTAGTGATCCTGGAAAAAACCTGCTAAAAAACTATCCGTTGAATTCGTGCGTGATGTAGCTAAACTTTCTCCTCTCTACTCGTCCACCCACCTCCCCCTACCCCCAAATCCATCCTCAGCCACCACTCTCCCAACACCGCTTATACCTGCCTTGTTCTCCTCGTCCCAGAATTGACCGACACCATTTGGACAGGCTACCATCTCACTAACCTGACCCACTAAAGCCTTTCGCTACCTCATTATTCTCCGTGCGTCAGCTCCGTCGTCACTGTTTTAACACGAAAGATAAAAATGGATAGAAAAATAAAATGTGTAGCAATTCCGTAGTATACTGCAGTCTACAGTAAGGACTGAATTTGGTTGTATTTTTTTTCGTACGTTTAGATTGTTATCTTTCTTATTTGAATACCCCCGGGACTGTAACTTTACCCTCCACCCACCCTACCACTTCTGTATACCTTCAAACACCTCACCTCACCTCACCTCACCTCACCTCACCTCACCTCACCTCAC
>JAXIVD010006798.1:20000-22517 GCA_036785275.1 Cancer borealis | reverse complement strand
GAAGGAAAGTTCCTGAGTTAAGCAAATGTTCACGAATCATTAGGTAAACTGCAGGGCGAGGCACAAGGCCGGCGGGAGGCGGCAGAGGGTGCGAAAGAGGGGAAATACAGGACAAGGGAGGGGAGGATTAGGGGAGACACCGAGGCGACAGGGAAAGAAGAGGAGGGAGGAGGGAGGGTTTGGGGGTGAGGAGGGAGGTGGTAGGCTGGCTGAGAGGGGCATCAATAATTAGAGACAATATGAGTTCCCTCCCTACCTCCCTCTTTCTCTTCGAGTCTCTCTCTCTCTCTCTCTCTCTCTCTCTCTCTCTCTCTCTCTCTCTCTCTCTCTCTCTCTCTCTCTCTCTCTCCTCTCTCTCTCTCTGCAGCATAGTCCCATCCTCCCTCTTTCCTGGCAGACTCTTTCCCTCCTCTTCCCGCCCTCCCCTTCCTCTGTCTCCTATGCATCTGGAGACCAAAGTAATTATGAACTTATTCTGCCGCTGCGTCCAATACCGGATAAGAACGCAATTTCTCTAGTTTTCTTTCCCATTTCGTTTGTTTCTTTCTCGTTACGCTTACCTCCTTCAGCCACCGACACTTACTCTAATTCTAGTTCTTTTCTGAGCCCTAAACCTGGTTGGCTGTAACTGTGGATAATGAATTTCGCGAGTGATGGGCAGCAGAGGTGACGCGACCGCACAGAACAGAGGTTAATAAATGAAAAATTGGCGAAACGCGGTGATGGAGACTGAAGAGGAACTCGAGCTGAAGCCTTCACCACCACCACCACCACCACCACCACCACCGCCAACGCACCCTTTCTGCAGCCCCACGTCTGTTCTTTCCTCTACATTTAAACGTGACCATTTTGAAGACACACGCGCCGTACGGGAGTAATCAGACAGTCCCTACCGCCGCCCCTGCCGACAACTTCTCCTCTTTCCAGAATTTTACGAGAATTACTTGGAGGCGTTATTACGGCACTTATTTTTATTACTATTTTTATATTTTTTTTCTTATAGTATATTTCCCTTACTTTCTCTTTTTTTTTTATTGAAAGTCAGTTATTATAGTTGCTGACTTAACCTTGTCTTCTGGTGTTGTATGCTAATCATCGTCATTTTTAAAACCTCAGGAAGTTTGTGTGAACTGAGATTTTTCAAACTATAAGAATCGTGTCAGGTTTTCTAACGAGCAAATTCTCAAACCAAGGAGAAGCCTAAAGCTTAAATCGTTTCCTATACACCATTCCCTTTCATCAACACATTACAGTAAGTCTTGTCGTACACACACACACCAGGAGGCAAGCACAGCACCAAGAAGTGGTCAGCATCACCAGACAGACAGACAGACAAAACACACCTCGCAGCGATCTCAGGTGACAGCAATGCTCGGGTAGTGGACAGTTTAGTCCTGTCCACCCTTTACCACCCTCCTCCCTCCCTACCACTCCTCTACCTCCCCCTACCCACTTCATCCTTTCTGTCCTATTACCACCTCCCTCCTCTTTCACTACCCCCTTCCTCCTCCCAACCAAACTCCTCCGCATAAAGTACCTGTGAAAAACCCATCTGCCACGGCGGCAATGCAATTATCAGCCTTATTACCATTCTATTAATGCATCATATGTTATATTATAAATTCAACACGTGGAAACAAACGGGAAATCTCTGTAATTAGATCATCAGATGTGCGATAACGTTGCGGATACCACTGTGAACACAAGCAAAAAAGTGAAAATAATGTATCCTTTTTGTATCAAATATTGCATCATTTTAGGTTTTTGTGTCATTATCACACTCTAAATGGTAATAGATCACGTTGGATATTGAAGGAAGTAAGAGTGGTGCTTGTGCTCATCAGGAAACCTCTACACGAACGGACTCGCACGCATTCGTCATACTGAGCCTCGCGAAACTAGGGATTGAGGATGGAAAAAATATCAAACCACGGGATTGGAAATTTGACCAAGAGAGAGAGAAAGCGAGAGCGAGAGCGAGAGCGAGAGAGAGAGGAGAGAGAGAGAGAGAGAGAGAGAGAGAGATGAGAGAGAGAGAGAGAGAGAGAGAGAGAGAGAGAGAACATATAAACAAACAGATAGACAGACATACAGACCAATGTAGACGGACACAGACACATAACGCAATGGAGACATGAAAACGACTGTATGCACGTATAAACTAGTTCTACAGCAGAGCACAAAAGGAGGAGGAATTCACGGACCTTGTAGTGACGTCCTCGGCTGTCTCTGTTTACTTGTTGGCAACTCAGACGCACACAAGTGTCAACATAACTAACCAATGAACCAACACAGACATACCACACATTGCCTTTTATTCTTCCTTAATCTATTAGGTGAAAAAGAACTCGTGTATAGGACTAATGAGACGAAGAAACACCAGCAGGAGTGACGCGTCGAGAAGACAAAATACATGGAGCATCAGGTTACAGTCTCCCAGCCGGCGAGTTGACTTACTGCCTCTTCATCCTTTCTGTCTCGTCTCATGCCACTGTTTTCTTTCTTCCTTACTCTTGT
>JAXIVD010006798.1:7500-15000 GCA_036785275.1 Cancer borealis | reverse complement strand
AAGGGAGGCGTCGCTCTCTTCTCTTTCCCCCCTTCACTCCTTCCCTCTCTCTGGGACTGCAGCACGCCGTCTCCAGCCACCACCGCCCTGCAAATAACTTCATTTTCACGTCGAGGGATCAAATGTTGCTCAGCCGATCGATATGGCAAAACCTTAAGCTATTTGCCGGGGAGTACTGGAGGAAGGTGGAGACTGGGTGCTGTGGTGACGTATTGGTGTGTGTATGTGAGGATGATGGGTGAGGATTGAGGATAAGGATTGATGGATATGCTGTAGGAGAGATGGTTTGTAAGTATTGCAACTGGATATATACACATTGGTAGGCTATTAGAGGCTATGGATTATGAACGTTCATACGAGAATGGGTTAAAAAATATATCTACGTAACTATTCAATGCACATAAACATTGAAATACCTAACGTAACAATATATAACTAAAGGCTACAATAAATAATTCACTCCCCATAGAAACGTAACGCGAGGAACACACATTACATTACACCTACGTATGCATACACACTAGATATCTTTTTCTTCATATTAAAGAAACATCATCAGGTACCTAACCATAGAAACCTATACATATACATATAAATACCATTCGCACCGTCCTTCACACATAACAACAATAACATATTTCTAATTATCTATGTCACTAACAGGAAAGGTTTCAATCATATTTCGACCCCTTCTGGAGGCGGCAATACACCACGCGACACAACAAAGGTGAAATTGTCCTAAAAAACCTGCGAAGCGCCCCGTCAGCCAGGGTGATTAGAAATACCGACTCAAAAATTCGCAATTAAGAGGATGTCATAACTGAAATGTGCTGATATATGCAGACTACGTGGGGCTGAAGAGGAGGAGGAGGAGGAGGAGGAGGAGGAGTAGGAGGAGGAGGAGGAGGAGGAGGAGGAGGAGGAGGAGGAGGAGGAGAAAATGAAAAGGCAGAAGATGAAGAAGAAGAAGAAGAAGAAGAAAAAGAAGGAGAAGAAGAAGAAGAAGAAGAAGAAGAAGAAGAAGAAGCAGAAGAAGAATAACAATAGCAATACTACTACTACTACTACTACTACTACTACTACTACTACTACTACTACTGCTACTACTACTACTACTACTACTACTACTACTACTACTACTACTAATAATAATAATAATAATAATAATAATAATAATAATAATAATAATAGGAGAGTGAGAGACAGAGAAAAAAAGAGACAGACAGACAGACTCGTTCGGTTCTCGTGATTTGTTGATACACGGAGACAGAAGCTTCAGTAGGTGTCACAGGTGTGTTAATGAACGTGTGACAATTATAGTGTGACAGGTATAGTGTGACAGGTAAAATGTGACAGGTAGTGGTAGAGGTGATCTGTAACACACTTGACATGATCTCGCTTTTCTTTCTTACAAAATCCCTTGCTACTTTAATTCCAATACCTAGTGAAATTTATCATACATGTATCACGTCCTATCACTACTACTAGATGCATTATGTTTTTTTGTATTCAATATATGATGAGAATATATACGAATCACGTGTTCGAAATTAATCTGGCAAGACTTTTCAGAACTTTGGTAATATAATTCTTCTTTCTTTTTGCATTTTTAGACCTTTACGACGTACAATTAGAAAATTATCGTTATGGGGAAAATAGATCAGACACAAGCAAAAAAGAATGAAATTGGCATCAATGAGATTAGAAAAAAAAATCGATATACATAATGAAAAACAGGCTAGCTAATGAGGCAGATAAAAATACCAGGCAGACAAATAGACAGACAGCAGAAAAAAAAAACAAGCTAGAAAAGATAGCAGACATACACACAAACAAGCTAACACCAGTAGGCAGATATATAGCTTAATGGTCCCAGACAGCCAGGTGTAAGGGCAGCGAGGGAGCCTTTCCCGGTACAGCTTTGTGTTCGCCCTTCGGTCCACCTAATGCTCTAACTTTTCCAAGGCAGCTGCGTGGTCCACCTCGCCGCGTCTTGCACGTCTTGCTGGAGTCAACATCAAAACGCAATATTCACTTCAAAAACAGGGAATCATCCGTTTTTTAATTAGCGTTGAGGGAATCAGCTGATCAAATCTCTTCTGACTTTGCTCTCCCAGCGTCAGTAGATTGACTAATTAATTCGTATTTGTGTCAGAAATGACTTCGTATAACCGGTCAGATATGTTATTTTCTATCCTTCTCCCTCTTTCTGTCTCTCTAATACACTTTTACACTTTTCTTGAGATTGTGTTTTTGTTCCTAAGTTTAGTATGAGGCTGGGAGGAACTCTCCCCTCCCCCCCACCCCCAGGCAAGTAACTAAGACCTTCCTACCAAGGGGAATGTGCGTGTGTGTGTTGGGGGGGATTGAAGAGAGGAGGAGGAGGAGGAGGAGGAGGAGGAGGAGGAGGAGGAGGAGGAGGAGAGAGCAGCTCTCCAACCCCCGTCTAATGAAATGAATGAGTCTCCCGTTACTGCTCTAAAAGATATTCCCTGTTTGAATTTAGTTATTACCCCGAGTTTTTGTGCCGGAGATATAATGAGATCTTGTTTTTTCCTCGGTAAAAAAGGGAGGGATATTTTTGGCGTGCATGCGTGTATTGTAAATGTGTGTGTGTGTGTGTGTGTGTGTGTGTGTGTGTGTGTGTGTGTGTGTGTGTGTGTGTGTGTGTGTGTGTGTGTGTGTGTGTGTGTGTGTGTGTGTGTAACTCTCAGCCTCATAATGTTTTGCGCATCTTCTTCCTCTTCCTCCTCCTCCTCCTCCTCCTCCTCCTCCTCCTCCTCCTCCTCCTCCTCCTCCTCCTCCTCCTCCTCCTCCTCCTCCTCCTCTTCTTCTTCCTCCTCCTCCTCCTCTTCCTCCTCCTTCTCTTCCTCGTTTTCCTCCGCCAAAACGTGGGTCTCGGTGGTAATTTCGACTCTAATCAATTTTTCATCCAATGTGACGACTCTGATGAGCTTGGTGGGTGACGTCAGCGCCCGTCAACAACCTCTCAAGATGGGAATTTGGATAATTAATGCAGTTTTACAATGAGGACTCAGAGATGATCATTTTGCCTGAGTCTTGTTTACAATCAGAGAAGCTAAATGAAAGGCTCACCACGATAACCACTCAGTCTCTCTCGTTGCTGTAGATCTTGTTTACTAAGCAAGATTATCACTTTCAAGGTGACCGGACAGGGCGAATGTGTAAGAAAATCGAAGTTTTGGCTCAGTTCGAAGTGTCAGCTAAGGAAAAAAGTGTGTGTGTGTGTGTGTGTGTGTGTGTGTGTGTGTGTGTGTGTGTGTGTGTGTGTGTGTGTGTGTGTGTGTGTGTGTGTGTATGAGGGGAATACGAGGGAGGAAGAGGTGCGTCAGTGGTGGGAGGGCATGCATGGTACATAACAAAACGTGTGATATTGCTCTTTTCACTTGATAATGAGTAAGGAAAAATTTCTGTCATGCCGAGCTCGACATTACTCTCATTACCTTCTTCATAAACCCTCGTCCCATCTCCAGCCCAACAGCCACCACGACTAAAGATTCTAACCCATATTCTCACCACCACTAATAGCAGCATTCATTATTACATTATCTACATTCCTCCTTCGCCTCTTCCTCCTCCTCCTCCTCCTCCTCTTTTCCCCTAGTACATCATCTTGAGTTTTTCCTTCTGTTGTCGTCTTCCCTGATCCTCCTGTTTTATTCTCGTGACAAAGGCGATACTTCGTCCTCTACCTCCTGAGGGAAGACTCAAGTTTCGGGAATTTCTTTGCCTTTCTCTGGTTTTTGGGATATTTGTGCCATTGAGCCCCTTCTCTCTCTTATTATATAATCAATAAATATATAAAAACAAATGATCTTTAACTCATGGAACAAAGAATGATTTAAACAGAATAGTCTCCCCTGCCTAAACTCCCTATCACACTCACTTGCTAATAAACACAACAGTTGGGTAAAAAAATCATGATATTTCCCCATCAGAAGATTTGCACCATCCCGCCCCGCCCCGCCGCGCCCCGCCCCGCATCGCCTCGCAAGGCCAAGTTAAATTTCTACGTTTCTTCCAGCGCCTCAGTCTCCGGGTAAACGGTATAGTCTCCCCAGCCACACTCTGGCCCTCTGGCAAGTCACTTGGAGGTTAGATAATAAAGATAAAGGAGCAGGAAGAAGAGGAGGAAAGGAAGAGGAGGAAGAAAAAATGAGGATGAGGAGGAGGACGACGAGGTAGTAGTGGTGGTGGAAAGTAGGGAGAGGAGGAGTAAGAGGAGGAGGAGGAGGAATATAGAGGAGAAAGAGAAGGAGGAGGAGAAGGAGGAGGAAAAGGAGTTAAAAAAAAGATAAGAAGAGCAGGAAAGTGTAGAGTTTCCCTGCAAGTGCAAGCTCTCACTCTTGCGTCCCTCCCTCTCCCTACGGAAGACACTGTTCCAGGCTCTTGCGCCCTCATGCACCTCGCCATAACTCTCAGAAGGAGTTATTCCGTACGCGGTCCTTCCATGAGGCTATTATCACAGGATCATCTTCCAAACACTGGTTATCCGCCCCACACAAATCTCGCCCACAAAAATCTGTAACGAAATGGGCCTTTGTGCAATGAAAAGTCTTATCTGGCGTTGGCTGGTAGCGGGAGGGAGCCATTCCTCAGCGAGTTTTTCTCACTTCTCACACACTTTTCCTCCTCTCAGCTGATAAGAGTAATGGACGGCTGAGGAGAACGCACCCGGGGTTGCCAGTGTCTATTATAAATACAGGCGAGGCGAGGTGAAAAATGAGCGAAGCGTCTGGAACGGCGAGAATTATCACCTTCAAAAAATACACACACGGTTGCTTGTGAAAATAATATGTTGACTAGTCGTGATTATACTGGAAATTCTCCGTGGGACTTTTTTCATCATTCGGGCCGGCGATCGTATTGAAAATGTGAATAAGAAAATCCTCAATGCAGCTGCAATACTTGGCCAGGGCGTTACGGCATCGTCCTACTGCAATTAATTAACTGATTCACAGGTTCAGTGAGGCGCTGAACAAATATTTAGACATATGTAAATTGTATTCCGGCGAAATAACGAGAAACTGAAACTTAATTTAAACAGACAATGACTCCGACTCTATATCTAAAAGTATTCCTTTAATTAACCATGACATATTGGAGTCACAGGTTACATTAATATTGTACAGACACAGGATCTCGGTGACATATTCTTCTACCCTTGTATTATTGGTTTTTAGTTTTTCGTAATCACCTCGCAACTCTCACTCGGTAATTTCGGGTATGCGCGCTGTAGATATTTACGACGCATAGTTCGTCGCAACGCATCCTAATAAATAATGATTCAAGTAAGAGGAACACGAAGGAAAGGTGCCGCTTCCTAAACACCCAAAAGGACTGAAAAGAAGTCTAATCTCATATAAAACATTGATAATAAGCACATGTTCATATAGTACTGGTTAAAAAAGAGTTGTATCACACTGTTTCAGCAGCAGCCTAATCAATGGTTCGCCTTTATTAATATTAACATTAATTCCAATCTTTCACGAGCAGCAGACGAATAATATAGAGAAACATAGCACAATATCCAATTTTTATTAACACTCTTCACCTGATATCATAAACAACAGCGGGAAAACTGTATCAGCATGTGAAGAGGAAACAACTTTCAATATTTCTAATTAATTTTTCTGATGAATTAATTTTAACAAATTTTTTTTTACCCTATTATTTCCTTTCTCTTTCTCTGCTCACTGTGTTTGTTATTCTATATTACACTCACCACACCTGCGTCTCTGTTCTCCTCAGCCTCAAGCGTCATCAAAATACTAAGCAGACTAATAATTCATCGTTCAATAATAATAATAATGCTGTATGAACAACTACTGAACCCTGTCACCCTCACGTCATGCCGTATCTTCATTAGCCACACGTATGTACATTCTACCAACATTCTATTTGGTATTAATACAATAATTTCACTACTGCAGCATTAATAGTAATAATGCATAATTCCTCTCATTTTTTTGCATGAAAGCATCAGATAGTTATTGCATAGATAACAGGAAAATGTTCACGCCAAATAAGGGTTTCAAAGGCCAGTTATTTTATTTCATTTTTTTTGATAACACGCTGAGCCAATCACCAATTTTGTGGTCAGAACTGATAATAAGAATTGGATTAATGAATTGCCGCATACTTTGAAACGGATCCGAATTTTAGCCAGTAAAGAAAATTGGTGATAAATGTGATGATGATGATGATGATGATGATGATGACGATGATGATGATGATGATGATGATGATGATGATGACGATGATGATGATAATAATGATGATGTGAAAAAAGAGGAGAATCGTTACAAGTCCTGACATTAAACACTTTCCTTCCTTATAATCCATGTCAGTTAGAATCATATACCACTGCTTATGTATGTCTGTAGGAATTATTTCTTAAGCTTTGTGTAAGTAATAAAGATATACAATATAATAAAAAAATAACTCTCATTTGCATATATCTTTAAGTTCCCATTATTTTCCTGAACGACAATAATCAAACAGTAAGATAGTCTCCCTTGTAAGTCTTTATCTTCAATATACAACAACACACACTAGATTCGGCTTCATTTTCATATATATATCTTTTGGGTCGAGCGCTCAGCACACACCTCGCCTTCAGTCCTTTAAAGCCACAATATGAATACGTCATTACAAAGAAACCAAGGAAGGAAGAAAAAAGACAAACAAGAAAAAAATCTAAAAGGAAAATAACAACAACAGCTTTCATCTTTCAACTTCCTCAAGCCTTTGTATCACTCTTGCCTCTTAGCTTCCTTTTCTTTCTTTCTCTCTCTCTCTCTCTCTCTCTCTCTCTCTCTCTCTCTCTCTCTCTCTCTCTCTCTCTCTCTCTCTCTCTCTCTCTCTCTCTCTCTCTCTCTCTCTCTCTCTCTCTAAAGGCACCCTGTGGTCGTTTGTTGGTTTTGTTATTTCTCTCAGAGCAAACGAGCACCAGTGTGTGTGTGTGTGTGTGTGTGTGTGTGTGTGTGTGTGTGTGTGTGTGTGTGTGTGTGTGTGTGTGTGTGTGTGTGTGTGTGTGTGTGTGTGTGTGTGTGTGTGTGTGTGTGTGTGTGTAATGAGGACGATGGTTGAGAAAGCGAGGAGTGTAGTAGTAGCGCACATCATCCTTCAAAACACGAGTTATTGTCGGATTTAAGAGTGGCGAGTGCCAATTTCAGCGGCAAATGAAGTGAGAGGAAGCAAGGCAGGAAAAAAATACACGGTTCATATAAGTGGTCATCTGATGGTCTAGGGCTTTTGGGCCAACTCAGAGGCGCTGGTTGGGAGAAGCGGTATTGGCAGGGACCACCACCTCCACCTCCCTCACTCCCTCTCTTCTCACTTCTCCCTCTTACTCCATCATTCTCCCTCCCTCCCTCCCTCACCATCACCCTCACCCTCTTCCTCTCCCTCTCCCTCTCCCTCTCTCATCGTCAAAAAGACAGGAACAGAAATAAGAGCTGCATGGATAAAAACTCA